>JAASAO010000070.1:0-93195 GCA_017311375.1 Mytilus coruscus
ATTTAGTTCATAAATCAGGTTTTGGAAAGCGACACTTGTCCGCAGGATTTCAGTTTGTTTACAAAATTGTTTGAACATTTGAACTGACTTTAGAACTTATGTTTAAATTGAATTTAGTTAATTTATTGTATTACACACATACACGGAACTCGTGACAGAAGTACATGTTTGTTGCTAAGCAACATGGGTATATTCTTTATTTTAATATTATGCAATAAGAGTAAATACTGTGTAAGAATTATGCAAAGTTATTTTACATACCAATTTATTTAGAAATAAATTGTATTTAGTATTAGATTTTATGCGATTAAATATTGAGATAGTTTGGCAAAGATTTTATTAATTTTAATAGTTTTTTTGTTTCCATAGCAACAAGTTATTATGCAAAACATTTGAAATTAAGTATCCCTTTTAGTTGAAATGATTCGGTTTATTTAACATATTGTATTATGTATTAACCTGCACGTAAAGTTTGAAAGCTGTTTCACTTGATAAAAAAGAGTTTGGGCAAGTTTTATTTAATTAGTTAAAATTTACATAGAGTTATGTTCCTTGATTTAGTTCATTTGTGAAATTCTAAATTTATTATCAAGTGAGATTGCTATTTTATTGTGTTATAATTGAGCAACACTTTGATTACTGATTTCAACAAATAAACATCTTCATTTACCAGATCTTTCTCTTGTTTTACACCAGGCGCTAAAAGTCATCAGACGCAGCAGAAAAGTCAGTACGACATTTGGTGGAGTGACCGAAAGATCCAAAGCTAGTCCCAAAACAAAAAAGAAGATAAAATCAGCAACGTACAAATGCCAGCACCACTCAATAGCTACCTTCTTCGCAGTCAAGATACAATTAGACCAGAAGCAAGAGTTCACCAACAAACAACTGAGTCAACAGCTTCAACATCAACAGCCCCTACAACATCAACAATACCTGTCCTATCAACAGAAACAACATCAACTGTGACCACAACAACAGCATCAATCCATCCAACTGCATCAACATCATCAACTACATCAACAGCATCAACAGCATCAACACCTGCTGTAGTTCAAGTAATTAGAGAAGTAAGTGTTAACATGCCATCAGGAATTAACCTAAATGCTTATGATGGAAAATCATCTGCAGCACAATGGTGGGGATATTTTATCCGTTGGACACTTATTCAAAAAATGTGTGAACAACAACAATGCAATTCCTTTCCATTCTTTATGGCAGATGGTATACCAAAGCAATGGTTTGCTACACTTTCGGAAACTGTTCAAAATTCATTACAACAATTAAAGGATGAATTTTTCAAACGTTTTGAAAAATCTCAAGGACTTTTTGATGTAAATATACTTCAGTTAAAACAAGGTCAAAACGAAAGAGTTGATGAGTTTATGGCAAGATTACAGGAAAAAACAATAGGACAGGACATTCGATAGGTATTGCCATACAAGGTTTCAGAGGGGAGATAGGGAAAACAGTGCATAACACTTTCCCAAAGCCAGCTACATTGGAACAGTTAAGGGCAATCGCAGAAAATGCAGAAAAATCTGAACAACTTGCACCAGCATCGTCCATTACTGCTGATACAATTGCAGCCATACTGGAAGCCAAGATGCAAGAACCATGGAAGAGATCAGAAGACTGCATACATCGATTAACATGGCAAGACCAAACCAGCCTCAACAGAACAAAAACAGGTACAATAAGCCAAGACAAAACTACCGACAAGGAACTGGTAACCAACAACAACATCAAGCCTTTGTACCCCAGCAACACTACATTCCACAACAGCCAGTGTATAATGGACAACAGTACAGCCAACCGATGCCAGCAGCAGTACAGAATCCGTATCAACAGCAACAACAACAAGATGATGGATCATGTCAAAATTGTGGTATGTTTTGTGGTTCTAATTGCCCAGCAAGAAATAAAGAATATTATCAATGTCATAAGATAGGGCATTATGGTCGTAAATGCAGAAGTTCACAAAAATCTGGTCAAAACCCTCCTTTTCACCGTTAGGGATTCGCGCCTGTCCCTAGGCATTTGTCAAAGGATAGGCACAGAGTTAGAAATTCTTTTGCAGAGGTAAATTTGGTATTACCTATGCAGAAAAATACTTCAATTATTGATATCAATGGCAGAAAAACGCATGCATTGATTGATACTGGTGCAGAAATTACTTGCTGTAGCTTTGATTTTTATAGCAAGTTGGCCCTTTCTGATAAACTTTCACAATCAGATATTCCATCAATTAAAGGTGTAAGTGGACATAGGTTACAAGTGCTAGGAAAAGTTAATTTACCAATTTCATTTAAAGGTGCTGTTTTTAATTATCATGTTTATGTTATAGATGGGCTGCATCATTCTTTTATAGTTGGTTGGGATTTTTTACATGCAAACAAGATTAATATTGATTTTTCTAAAAGTGTTTTACAGGTACCAGATAAAGAAAATGCAGATCAGGGATGGGCACGATTACTGACAAATGTAATCGATTAATAATCGATTACATGAAGGTATTTTTTGCAATCGATTAATAATCGATTACTCAGATTTTTGTATGTAATCGATTGCAATCGATTACTTTATCAAAAGTAATTACATTACTTTTCGATTACTGTCAATTACATGCTTCAAAATTTAAAAAAAAAATAAAGTAAGTTAAACACAATTATGTTGATCAACGTTTGTATAGTGGAAATTTAGAATTTTACCAAAAAAAAAAACAGCATTTAAAGCATTGTTTCCAAATTATAAGTTGACAGTTGTTATCTAGATGGAATCCTTTACTGAGGATCAGAATTATTAAAAAAATCTTGAAATTTTGACTTTCAACATGAATTAGAGATGACATCACATTCCATCAATCACTTATATATATGTTTAAGGTTTTTTCAATAATTTTGCTTTCGTACTGACTAAAGTTAGCTTTTTTGTTTTTATTCATTAAAAACAGGTATATTTTAGCATAGTTATTTACAATGTTGGAAGTTTTCACTGAAGAAAATATAAAAAAGTAGAATTATTAATTAGTTCATCTAATTTTAAAGATCAAAATTTATAATTATAATGACAGACATGATTTAATCCTTTTGTTGGATAACCACCTTAATTATAGTTATAAAACTGCCAATGGAGTACAGTTTATAACCTGGGGCAAAATTATGTAAATCTCCATCTTAATTAGACAAACAGTAATTGAAATAAAAACAAAGTATGTGTCTTATATAGTGATTAGAAGACTTTGATCATCTGATTAGTAAAGACAAGAAGTTTGTTAAGATTTTTTTATTCTCTAATAAAATTGTAAACAGTATATATTTATAGTGTCAACGAGGGATACATGTATCTTTTTCTGAAAAGAATTTCAATGCATAGGCATTGGTTCATTGTTAAAAGGATTTTGTGTACTTTCTTATTTTTTATGTACATGTATATCATAACATTATAAGAAATCAACTGTTTATCTATTCTAAGCTTAAATCTTATTGAAAATTATGCTTTTAGGAAATTTAATACAAATAAGCTTACTACTTTAAGGAAGTACAGAACTTAACTTAAGACATATCTCTTATTTTAATCTATTTTCTTATTTCAAATCTATTTTAATTTAAAGGTGTTGACTTATTGACAAGCACATAAATCCATTTGTTTCAAAAGCTAGATATAAAGTAAATTATGGTAGGGGATCTGGTTGATCATAATGCAGCTTGAGACAATAGATAGAAATATAAAGGCAGTTGATAAACTCTTAAAATAAGTCATATCAGTACTTCAAAGTGATGAATACATACATGTTTTCATTTAAAATAGGTTATATTTCATCAAACTATTTTACTAAAGTAATCGAAATGTAATCGAAAGTAATCGATGATTACATCATGATTTTTATTGTAATCGATTAAATTACGATTACATGTAATCGAAAATGTCTTCGATTACAGATTACTGTCGATTACTGGAAAAAATGTAATCAATTACAATCGATTACGATTACAGATTACGATTACCCCATCCCTGATGCAGATATCCCTAAAGTATGTATGATACAGACTACTAGTACTGGTCTTGCTAGAACATATTACCCTGTGACTATTTCTCCATTTTGTGAAATGAATGTTGGTGTCAAAATTTCAAAAAGAAATTCAGGAGAAATAGTTCTTTTAGAACCAGTAAGTAATTTAGTGGATTCCAATCTTATGAGTGCTAAATGTTTGGTCAAAATTAATAAGAAAAGAGCGGTCATAAGATTGATGAATCCTACAAATCAGGAAATACACATTCCCGCAACAAAAGTGCTAGCTTCTGTATCAGACATTGACTTAAATTTTATTCATGATTTAGATAATAATGAGCCATATGTAGCTAGTTTACAGCAAACTAATCAAGTCAAGGAGTCTATTAATTTTGATTTCAGCAGTTCTGATTTAAGTTCTGAGCAGCGACAGAAAATGCAGACATTTCTTATAGAGATATTTTTGCTACTAATTTATCTGAATTAGGTTTTACAAACAGGTACAAGCACAGAATTGAAACTTTCAGGATGCTAGACCAGTAAAATGGGATTCTATAACCAGTCTCCACATATGCACAAAGAAACAGAAAGACATTTGGTAGAGATGAAGAAAACAACATTATCAAAGAATCAACCAGTGAGTATCATTCACCTGTAATATTAGCACTAGTAACTCGAATTTAGCTTGAACGGACAAAACGCATTAACGGCATTTAAAAAGATTAATGAAAATTGAATAGAGATTGACAAAATTAAAAATTATTTTTAATGCATTTCAATCCATATCAAATCATTTTAATACCAGTCAAATAGATTCCTTGCGGTCATTCAAGTTAATTTGAGATGTGGTTAAACTGCGTCAAACTAATTAGCCACGCCCCGTTAAACGGAATCAAACTGATGTTAAGTCCTTTTAAACTTTAAAGTGTCCGCCTTTTGTAAGGTAAATCACTCAAGCGGTACAGCATCCGCGTGTATCTATAGTTTTACCGTTCCGAGCGTTATCGATTTTAGTCAGAAAAGTAAAATGTACCTCTTACAAATATTCACAATTAAAAGGAAATAATGACAAATACATGTGTAAACTAAGTTTTTATAGTTAATGATGCCAGATTTTTAAAATGCAGCGAAAAGTATAATTAGTTCTTTTTTTGTGTGTAAACACGCAGCAGCTCTTGAGATAAAAAAAAGTAACTGTGATAAAAAAATTATTTTGCTTGAAATAAAACGAGAAAGCTGGTAGTTATTTAATAGCCAATACTGTACCAAACTGAGCTGGCATGATGAATGCCAATGGATATTGTACGCAAACATTAATCTATATGAAGGTATCGTCTGATCAAAAATGTAATTTCGTCGAGAATATGCAATAATATTTGCCACGGTACGTTAAGCAAATTTAATTGAACCAATTCCGTCCCAAACTTTTAAAAATTCACATTAAAACATATCTTTTTTTTTTTTGGTCTAATTCACCTGGAAAATTAAAATTTCGTTTAGCTTAAACAGTTTTGTATGCGCCCCGTACTCGTATACCGGATACCAAATATACAGCAACACTGTTTGTCTTAAGTCTGATAGTGCTCTGCTAGTCATTACTAAATTCATACGTGTAAAACTATACAATTTTACTCATCTGCCTTCAACACGAAGTCTTGGCTAACACCGAACAGCAAGCTATAAGGTGCTCCAAAATGACTAGTGTAGAACCATTCAAACGGAAAAACTAACGGTCTATATATTCGACTTTTCAAATACATAATCAAACAACAACCACTAAACAGCAGGTTAGGGCAGGTGCAAACAAATGCAGCGGAGTTCAAAAGCCCAAATATACGAATAATTCTCGAGACTTAAGTGACATTGTTTTAATATGATCAGAATCATGGATGTGTTAATTTTAAAGCAAAAGATATAAGTTTGTAAGAAAAATATTGACGCACCAATTCTAATAAGTAAGAAAATTTCCTTTTGCTAAACGATGATAACATTTTAACATTTTGGTATACCTTATACTTCATAATCTATTTCTGAAACGACTTCTCGCATTGAACATGTATAAAATGTTTGCCACTGGACGTTAAACAACCATTAATCAATCATTCAAATTGTGCTTTAAAAATGAATTAAGCCGCAAGTGTATCCATCAATGAGTGCAGTTGTTTGTTTGTCCATTTAACATATACTGAATTTGTTTTGTCCAGAATTATATTCCTTAGAAGAGTTCAAGTATGTTAATAAATTCATAGGGTATCATGTGCTAGTTGAAATTTTCAGTGAAATCATTATTGTGTGGCCAACGTTCTTTCATGCATATCAAATATTGTATCCACTTTTGCTGTTCGTAGTCTGTTAGTCCTCTGTCTCCAAAATTTAGCACACACTTATGTAATGACCAATCTCGAAAGGGGACATTTTTTTTTATTAAAGAAAAAAATAAAACAATTTCTATATTCTATCATTCAATTAACCGATGTACACCTAAGATTTTCAACTATAGATGTTGAATTAAAAAAAAAAAAACAATAATAAGTCCCAATGTATTTTATGGCAAACATATCTAATGGGTAATTTTCTCATGCAAAATAATTATTTTTTCATTTTTCAAGATAATAGTGTAATCAGATATGTTCTTTGACACGTGTCTTACGGTTCACCGATTTTCGGCAATATCATAGAAAATCAGCAAGTGCCTAAACATTAGTTTTGAGAATGTTGATGCTGTATTAATATATGGAACATGTCTTCATACCAAAATAGATTACTCACATTTAATGTTCTCGTAAATGAAATTGGGAATGAAAATGGGGATAATGGACGTCATACTCAACTCCGAAATATATAAAAGAAACTCAAATTAAAATTGTACAAGACTAACAAAGGCCAGAGGCTCCTGACTTGTGACAGGCGCAAAAATGCGGCGAGGTTAAACATGTTCATATTTTTTTTTCGAATTGTCTTTTTTTGTGAAATTATTCAGCAACAAATTAATCTATTTATTTTTAATACAATGAAACAAGATTTTTTTAACGAAAGGAAGTATTTTTTTCGTCCCTTATATTTAAAGGAAATAAGCAATTTGTCCAAAAAAAATTTAAAACTCCGCCCATCATTCTCTCTCCCCCCTCCCTTAAATCCAGAAAAGAATGAATTGACATTTTATTAAGAATAAAGGTGAAATCATAGATAAACTGCTATTGTATTCTTATTAAGATCTACATTTTAACAGAATCGGGGACTAATATTTCTCTAAAAGCCCATGCATAAACTAATATTTGTGTGTTTTTTGTTTCAAGTTGTTTCAATTATCATTTACATGTATGAGGCTATAAATGGGACCACCATTTATAAGTATATGAATTGGGTTTACAGATTTGAGAATTATGAGGAAACTAAGTTAATAAGAAGCGAGGCAAACAAAAACTAGATAACAGAATATAGAGGTGGTGAAACCCGAATAATTCAGTCGTTATATTTCGCTGATCTACGATTACTACATAAATTCACAATTTTATGAATGTTGACATTGATAGAAATAGTTTTTTGAAAATATTTTATCGAACTTTAATATCGTAATCTGTAAAATTCAACGAGACTTTTTGTACCTTTTCGCATGGACTGTCTCGGATATAACGATAACGCAAATCACGTGTATTAAACATGGTCTAGGCCTGAGGATATCATTTCATTATCACTTCCTAATATCCAATCCACTGACACGAGTCACACGACATCCCCGTATCTTCTAATTTTACTAGTATACGAATTACCAACACATTTGGCATTTACCAGTTGTTGACGCTAGTAAGAAAATGAATAGTTAAGTTCGAATTATTATTATTTCAAATGTCAAAAACACTTTGAGTATTATAACAGATCATCTAAAAATCAAACTAAATAATTAGAAGTATCACAGCTCAGATCGGCCAATGTCACTCGTTAGAACTTATAACTAATTGAAATACTGGCACATTGCTTATAGTTTGCCTAACGCAAATTTGAATCATAAGATATTACTGATTTAAAAACTTGCAGTATCAAAATTGAATGGCATAAATTAAAAAGAAATACATTGTGTATCTAAAGTATTTTCATCATTTCGGATGACCCTAATAATATTTACCTTTCAAATGATTTTTCTACATAAGGTTATATCTCTTCTCTCTGGTCACTAAATTGCCCTAAAGCTAAATGTCACCGTCAGATGTATAGTAGAAGGCAAAAACGCTTAGTTGTTAATTTCTGTGTTATTTGGTCTCTTGACGAGAGATTATACCACATCTCCTTATTTTTTAGATTTGTTTGTGTTCAATGTGCAAACAATGCAAAACATATAGTATCTTTAAAATGAAACGGTGTGTAGATATACCGCAAAGGACTTCTTAGTGCACTAAGGACACTAAAACGATGTTTTAAGACCACAAAGAACATGGATATAAGAGGATATGAGTATATAACTCATAAATATAAAGTTTGGTATCAATAGATATTGTAATTTTAAAGTAAAATGACTTTTTAATCAGCGCGTGCCACTCGGCACGTGACCAACGGCTTATTGCAAATTCCCAATCATTAAGTTCAATCAACCATATCCAAATAACAATCGTCTTTTGATCGTTACTAATTGATTAATGATAGTTGTAGAATAAACCTAACGGTTTAGGGTGTTATAATTTCAAGCTGATGAAAGAAAATTAAAATTGAATTTTATGTTTACTTTGCCTTTGTTTTATTTTGTTTTGAAGGAAATTGCTTTAATAAACTTGTTTTTTTAAAGAAGCCAGTTTTGAGATAGAAATTGAGAAAAAAAATGCTTCTGAGATTTCATTTCCACATTTACAACTCTATAGTTTACATACTTTCATTATACCTTGAAAGACATTTGAGAGTAAAACATATTCTTCAAAACCCGATTATTGAAGTGATATAGAAAGACTTCAAGAGGAAATATTATTTTCAAAAAGAGAATTAATAATCATATTAAATTGTCTTCTATGAAAGATACCTTTATTACGGATGTCATTGTTTTTATTGTCATTCTCCGCCATATGTGTATTTTATATAATTATAAAATTCAATTATGTTATTGATATAACGCTGATGCATTTTAAAAATAATGTAAACCATACATTCTTGCTTCTAAATAAAACTCTTTTAATCTTATCCTTAGTAAATCTAGTATGTGTACCCATTAAAAGTATTTCGGTTGAACAAAATTACCGTTCTATAACTAAAATTTGGCCCAGTTATTTCAGAGGAGAAGATTTTGTAAAAGCTAACGACGACGGACGCAAGGTGAGCTAAAAAAAAGAGTAGGAAATACGCTATTACATAGAAGTAAAAATATAACAGACAGAAATACAAAAACACCATATAACTGCATTTATCATGTCTATAAAATATTTCAGGTCTGTAAAACATCACTATCAATCAAGCATATAAAAAACAATAAACTTATCATCATCAGATAAAACACTAAAATCACCATTACTTCTTTTAACTTCATAAAAAACGTTCACGTAAATCTGCATATAAAGGACAGTCTAATATAATATGTTTCTCATCTTCAATTTTACATGTTTAATCAGTATACAAAGTGGATTCTAAACGGTCAAGGTTGAGCGAACATGAATTTCTATCGATTACACAGGTGACACTCATCTGATAAAGGCGCGTGTCGATAAAACATAAAATATATATGTATTTTTACAAACTCTATTTCTATATGCCATGTCCTTTGTGACAGCTGTATCATTCCACCAGGTCCTTAGTGCACATTTTTCTTATTCTTAGTGCACTAAGGAGGTCCTTTACGGTATTTCTACAAATATGCTGCCTTGGAGCCTTTATATCAGGAGACTGAATTAACGAGAGCTTCTAAACACCACCTAGGCCGCCTTTGTGCACTAAGCTCCTTTAACTGGGCCAAGCCCATGATGGGATAGTGTTATGAATAAAAAATAAACGTACCGTCAAATGTAGTTTTCCACAAGATATTATATTATCTGATGTTTTTTGTCAAACAAATCAAGCAACAAAGAAGCATGGATATTGAGCACTTGTATAACACTTGTACATAAGTTTAATAATGACAACTATCCATTTTGTTATAAAAAAACATATGCATATTTTTTAAAGACAAATCCTTCTATTCAGACCTACCAATAATATCTTCTTTATATTTTATTTTTACTTTAGGTTACGTAAAAGCTTTAAAATAAGCAAATAAAAAAATGGGGTCACCGACCTCGTTTTCGATTTAAAACGTCATCATTTTCGTGGAATTTGGAAATTATGAATTTTAGTCAATAGCAGTGTAATATTTTATGAAAAGTCCGTATCCCATAAAAATTGTGTGTTTTGGTAACCTTGTTGTTAGTACAAACTATATTATTGATATTACCTTTTTCCGAGGGGAAATTGATAACGATAAGTTGCTATAATAATTTTCCCGCCCTTTTTATTGTGAAATTATCTATAAAACAATCAAGTTTAATAAAAATTGACCAATGTTTTCTCGATGAAAATTCAACAGAATATGCGTTTTTTATATTTAAACAAAATAAGGAAATAAAAAGGTAGGGTCACCGTAATGGAAAAAGAGATATTTCTAAAAAAAATGTTAACAATTTCAATTGGCGGGAATACATTGCGCCAATTCTAAAAGCAACGTCGAAAGACGTTAGGCCAGTTTAGACGATATTCTTACAAGTAATTTGATCCCGTTATTTGCTGTTTTATTGTTTGTTTGTTTTTTAACTACACTAAATGCACATTAATATATACATGTTGGTACTTAGTTTTCAGTTACAACAGACACATAATTTTTATCGAGCCTGCTACTTTTGTTGCAAAAGCGAGACATAGCGATCCTACATTCCGTCGTCGTCGTTCACAAATATTCACTCTGTGGTTAAAGTTTTTGAAATATAAATAACTTTCTTTAACTATCCTGGATTTCTACCAATCTTGTACAGAAGCTTGTTTGTGATCATAAAAAGTATCCAGGGGCCGTGTCAATGAAAGTATCCTAGGATATGTCCTAAGATATGTCTTAGGACATTATTTAGGATGGTCTAATGACGTGTCTGAGACATGTCTTAGGATGTAAAACAAAGCTATCTTAGGACAGTCCTAACTACGATGGTCCTAGGACCGTCCTAACACAATTATTTAATTAAAATAAATATGTAGAGAATTCAATGACATGTATTTTATTGTATTGCAATGTAAAGGGAGGGAGGATGACTCTTTTAGGGAAAACAATTAACGCAAAATGAAAGTCTTAACGTAATACTAATAGATACATATATCTTATACGTGTTATATATGATGTACAAATATAAATGATTTGCATACGACAACAAAACTAAATAGTCACAAAACTTTGTTTAATGCGATATTCGTTCTGCAATTAAGTTATATAAACTAGTTTTGTACTTAGGTCCACTCGATTTCATTACATGTATTGAATCAGGATTAGTTTAATAAGCGTAATGATATGACATCGTCAAACATTCTTTTTGAAGAGTTACTATTGATGCCCATTTCATATAGATTAGTATATAGAAATAAAAGGTTAGTTAGTAAAAGACGCAGCAATATCTCATTTATTTAGATATGAGCATCAAGTTAGTTCTAGAACACACACACACAAGTTTCGCTAATATGCTTAACGCTCTTTTTTGATATCTGGAATTTTTTTTAATGGATCAACTTTGTCTACAAATTGAAAATAATGTAGCACAATAGAATCTTTAACACATATTGAAAAACAATTGGTTAAGTAGTTAAATTCTAATAATATTATAATAGTTTAATATTGTATTAGTAAACTTATCATTGAGTTTATGCCGTGATATTTGTTGTTTTAGTTTCGTTTTAGGACATCGTAACTTTTAGGACTATCCTATGACACCTATATATATATATATATATATCCCAACTTTAGGACCAAATTTAGGACATATCTTATTTTAGGAGACTTTCGTTTACCTGACTTAGGACTAAGACGTGTCCTAAGACCATCCTAAGACATGTCTTAGTCCTAGGACAGCTTCGTTGACCCGGCCCCAGAAGTATCTTTAGTAAAAACAAAAAATCCTATTTATCCGTATAAATGCTAATAAATGGACTTAGTTTTTCTGCCAGTTAACATTTATATTCACTCTGTGGTTAAGTATTTTAAACATTTATTAGATTCATTAACCATCCTGCATTTTTACTAAATTTGGACAGACGCTTCTTACAATAAAATATTAGTATCTAGAAATTTTAATAATTTTCCCCCATTTTTGTGAGCCTGCGACTAACAGCAAAAGTAGGCGAGACACCGGGTTCGCGGAACCCTTGCGAATTTTTGTTTATGAATTGATCTTTCTTTTAAATGTAAACGCTTAGATCGATCGCGATTTTCTGAAAGTGAAAGTGTTATATTTAGATATGAAAATAAATCTGCGTATGGTCAGTTTGGTCTATTCTTATAAATGACTGCCTTTCAGGGTTTCATCCATATTCTCAAATGATTTGACAGAACGTGAAGATAAAAAAACAAATAAATATATATGACGTTTTTTTGTCATTCTTCTGAAAAGATAAATCCTGTTTCTTTTCAGCAAATTCCTCATCATCAAACGAAATGACCGTTATACGTTATATTATTCTCACACTTCTTTGTTTAATGACTTGTGACATGTTAATCAAAAAGATAATTAATAAATGCAGAAGCACATCTAATGAATCAACTATTTCCTTTTTCTTTTTTCTACGATTGTTTGTTAACTAAATGGTTAGACCGATTATTTTTAGATAAGATTGCAATGCAAACGCACTAGTTCCCAATCTATCTTGATTGTTCAAATGTAAACGCGAGCTGGTCTTTTAAAGATCGATTCAATTCCGTGCAAGTGTTAACGGGGTCTAATTTATATAATTTCTGTTTTAGATCATGCATCCATAGGCATTTATGAATTAGTTACAAGTATCGAAATATTCCGTAATGTTGCTAGATTGATTGATTGATTGTAGGTTGCTGAACGTCCAGTGGCAAGTATATCATGCATGTTCAGGACGAGAACAAGTTAACAATAAATACAATAGGTAGTTCTTGTAAAATAGGCCTCCGGGATGATGGTCGGGAAAATTTGGACTGCCACTGGAAAATGAGGGTATATCGGATAGGGGCAGATATTTTTCCTTGCAACAGGCCACCTACGGACCCTCAAAGAGTTGTTGCAAGGGTTCTTAACGTGCAATGAGCATGGCACTCTCTTTACACGAGGCATCGGATTTAACGTCCCCATTCTGACCGGATCTGGCTGTGTACTTGATACATCCCGCACAGCTAAACGGACGCTCCACTTTGGCAAGCGTTTTACTGCCGGTCGGAAGAAGACCAAGTGACCATATTTCGATTCCCCAGTCACCCGTGAGAGTCGTAATGTTGCTAGAACCTCAGTCTAAGTATACTCATTCAGCTGTGTTACCGTGATTATAATTGGAACCTAGTCCTACCTCGTTTTTTCAAATCAACTGCTAAATGAATTGTTTGTTCATATGTATTCCTATTTAATTCTTCGTTCCGCCAAATTTTAAACACACACACGATTATATATATATATATATATATATATATATATATATATATATATATATATATATAAGAATATGTGGTATGTGAGACAACTCTCCATCCAAATCACAAACATATGTTTTTTATACAAAAATTGCGCATGTGGTACCTAAATTAAAATATATCGTTCTTCCATTCACAAGCGTTCAAAACTCAACAAATCGGACCAGAATGATAAAATGAAAAAACCTATAGTGTTAGAAGCCCATATGTTAACTTCTATATATGTACTTTATTTTACACGTATGCATTGTTGGGTCAATGAATTGTTCGTGTTTTTGTTAAAACTTTTATTATATATGCTTGTAAAAATGTAAGCGCCGTACACATTCAAAATACGTCAGTGCAATATGCAATATCCATATATGTACGTATTGTACCTATTGCTATAGATACATTGAATTTTGATGACATGATTGATGATTTACGTAGTACTTTCTTAATGATTTGGGGAAATATAAATACAATTAAAAACCTACTATATGTTTAAACATATTTTATTGTCCAAGAACATTGACAATAGGATTAGACACAGGGTTTGCAACTCGGAAATTAGTATTATATTATAATTTGATTGAATTATCTTGTTGTCGAATATCCAGATTCGGTTTTGTTTCTTGACAGTCGTTGTTGTGTGTGTTTTTGTTAGATTGATGTTAAGTTGACTCTCTTTTTATTCATATAATTTATTTTGCCGTTTTGTTGTTTGCTTTTGCTACACTTAATTCACATTTATTTACACATAATGTATTCATATATCCAATTCAGGACCACGGCTATAATCTGGAGACCATTTCATTTTCTTCTCGGCAAATCAACATATCAAAACGATTGTCACTCTCTCCTTAGGCTCAAAGAGGAATAACTCTCATGAAACCACGACGTCATAAACCGCTGACGGCATAATACCGTTGCGCTGGTATGTGCGCATAAACAATAGAGGGATTTGTCTTTAATTTGAGGTTTCATATGACTTTAATACCGGCGTCACACATCAGCGTTTAGCTCCGACGTACGCCGGGCGTGTTAAAAATCATGTACGCTGCCAACACGCTAGTAATTTTGGATGCATTCAACTTGTCAATCATATCTGTATTGTGAGTACAACGAGCTTTAAGCGTGCATTGGGCGTACGAGAAGCGTACATAAGCGTGTATCGGGCGTTCAAGTAACGGATGGTGGCGTATGTATGGCGTTTGTCTAACGTAGATGGAATGCATGCTGCCATAATATCAATACCTCTTTATCTCTTCTAATTACGAAAACACAAGAATTATTATTTTTAGGTTGAAGTTATTTCTTACAGATTTATTGATCAATTAACAAGATGATTAGACATTACACAAGAAGAGCGCATGCCACATTAAAATAATAACATATTTTTTAATTTTAAATAAGGAATCGTTTTGAAACTAATTTTTATTAAGTTTTGAAAAAGTCATATTAATGGAAATTAGTTAAAAGTCAAAGTTCAAAGTCATAAATAAGTGTTCCGTGTAGAAATGGTTTTGAAAGTCTAGTTTGTTCATAATTTCTCTATGTAAAACGGTTTTGTAAACTTCTTTAAATAAATTCGGACCTTCCTTATCTGTTCACCAGCATGGCTGAAGAAATTGTTCCAAGATGTATTGTCAGGTGACACGTCCAGTTATTCAAGCGATTTCCTGTCGGACTTTAAAACTCTTATTACACAATTACAAGTTGGTGCATCACTTGACCTCTGAGGGTATTGATCAGTGTACACGGCCGATAACTCGTAACTTTCCATTTTGAAAATATCAGGTGTAATATACATCTTTGTCTTGCGTGTCCGATAGTGATATACTATAGTCATTACTTATACGTTTGTTTATAAATAACGTTTCTGGTGTTAAGAATGATATTTATGAAAATCTTAATAATTCCCCAAAAAGATTTGATAAAATAAAATATATTTACATATTTTCCAAGGGTATATACTCGTTGTCAATAGATATGGACATTTGAAACATACACATTATAATTGATTTCACAAAATGTACGCACTTGTCGATCATTGGTTTATACGTCTTGAAAGAATGTTATGGAACTATAATAATAATAGATAGTCACAATTTAGAATATATACATGTATATACATGTTGAATATACGAGAGAAACATTTAGAACCAATCTGATTTAAAAACAGGTCAAAGTATTACTCGCTTTAATTTGGTTCGTCAAAGTTATGGACAAAGTAAAGTTACAGATTTATCTTTCGGTTAGATTATTTCGAACAGTTTAAGAAATTCGTCATCATCACAATTGTTGAGTATAATCAGAGACATATGTCTAATGTATAATAATGTGAACATGGTTCTAATAGTACCTTATGTCAATTTTCCTGTTCCGACATGCATAATATATATGCCACTGGACGTACATTAATGATCCCCAAAAGAATTTCTGAATAATAGGATTAATGATAGTTTGTATGAGTGTAACCATTGTAACCAATGTAACCATTATGTCAATGGGGTTACAAAACAAGGTAACTCAATTATGGTGCACATTTTGTGCCTTATATGCCCTTTCTGCTCTTTGGTCGGATTGTTGTCGGACACATTTTCTATTTCCATTCTCCATTTTATTCAATTGGTTGCATGCATTTTGTTTTATCTCTCTCTGATGTTTTCGCAGAATTAATCTAAATATTTTAAAGAAGACATTTAACTCTTTCTTCTAAAACTTTTAGCATTAAAACCTAATTGCATGAAATTGAATTAGTATGTTATTATCAGTCTTATCACTTTTCGGATGAACTTTATAATATTGACCCAGGAAATGATTTTGACAGAATTTTATATATTGTAGAATTCGTTCTTTTATCGACACATTGATTGATTAAATGCTGTGCCATAAAATGTTATTTTTCGCGACATCAAACTGTGAAATATCGGAAAAAGATGCAGCTTTTCGAGATTTAACCATTAGCTTAAAACGAGAACATGGACCCCTCTTTAAAAATGGCGTTTGGCATGATACTGTATGATGACAGAGACATATAATTCAATTCGGCGTTTTACGTTTCCGCATTAAAATTCTTACGTTTCCGCATTTTATAGTACTCTTTTCCGCATTGTTTTACATTGATTGTATTAAAGGTTATTTACGTTTCCGCATTTAAATTTTTAATGTATGCCCCCTTCCACCACCACCTTACTCACCAACTGGATGGAAGTAGGACTTCGAGCAGGATAAGTCTTTATGACTAAAATGAAACTACAAATGTATCAACTTAAAATGATGAAAATCACACATGGTCATATATCAATTAAAAGTCAATGTTCAGCACTAAAAGTTTATATATATTTTAAGCGTCAGTATATTATTATACAGTACACGTAGCACAGTTTAAAGCGGTAAACTTGTAGGCAACTGACTTTATAAAGTCTAACCTCGCATTCTATTCTCTATCATAATTGACAAACTGTTCGGATACGAATTCAGCATGTTCGCGATCACTTTTACGAACTGTGCTATTGCTGATAAAGACCGAATTTTGATGTAAGTTGTTGTTTGGATCTTCTGCAAAACGTCCATAAAATAAATATAATTGTGTGACATGCATAGAACTGGGAGAAACGATTCCGGCCCAGTTGTGGTTCTTTTGGTTTCTGTGTCGGGAGGAGATGACCATATTTGATAATAAAGTCTTATACCGATATATCATTATTTCCATTTTTACAGGTGAAATACAGGTAAAATGCGGAAAAGTGGTATCTATTTATTTCGGAAAAGTAATGCACGAAAATGTGGAAACGTGAACTGGATTTTGCTAAAAATGCGGAAACGTAATACCCCATACAAATTACAATTACTATATGTCTCTGATGAAGATTATTCGTTCCAACTTTTATGAAGAAATAACCGACTTTTCAACTAGATAAATAAACGACAAAATGCAGTTTTTTCTTCTAAAATCAATTTCTTTTAACAAATTGGATTTTTAATAAGGATTGTTACACAAATGTAGAGCCCAATTTTGTAACGAAGATATTCCTTATCTCTTTATCGAAATCCGCATATTTTATCTTTTGAAACAAAATTTAAGGAGACAGAAATGTGCAATCAACCGAAATTTTTAGTAAATGTCGAAAACTTCAAACCCATTTATCTTTAAAATTCAACACATGAAGATATAGATATAATTTTATTACATATTCAAGTTGATTTTGTAAAATTAGCTTGTATGTAAACTTTCGTGAAAAAACACTGTGTTGTTGGTCGTTTGCCCATAATTGCCCTAAAGCTAAATGTCATCGTCAGATTATGAGGGTCTGAATGGGGATTAATTATTTCTGTATTCTATCATTTTAGGCAATTTTTCTATCCGTTATACCTTTTGCTGATCATTCTTTATTCCATATATTCTAGTACCTCATCATTTTCTTTTCTATATATTTGTCTGGTTATTTTCTGTTTTCTTTATTCTTTTGTCAATAATTTTCATCCACAACGTCATGTATAATGGAAGACGATAAATATTTTAATATACATACCACCCGTTGTCAATTCTCCCCTGATATACAAACCACATGTAGTTATTTCTCACTTGGACACAGGACTTATATATATATATACAACTCGTCTAAACATCAACCCAACAATGTTAGATCTGTAAATTTGCTTTCGCAAATTTTTTGTTCTTCCCTCGCCGGGATTCGAACCCATGCTACTGAGATATCGTGATATATATATTACGTAATAGTAGCGAATGGAATTTTATCGCACTGGCTTGTTAAGTGTATTTTGATCTGACAACAAGAATACATTTGTTTATCATAATTTTGTACTTTATCTAAAATTAAGAATGGAAATGGGGAATATGTAAAAGAGACAACAACATGAAAATAGAAGGCCACCAATTATATTTGATCATGTTTAAGTTTCGAAAAAGGCAAAAACCATCGTATTTTCAAAAAATCTCTACAAGGATGATAAAAGTTTTAACGACCTTGGCTGGCTATACAGACTGAGCCCTCGCACGGTTGGTATCTAAAAGTTGTCGAATTTAAGAAACTTTATCAAGAGATAGGCTTTACCTAGCTTTAGGCCCCGGGTTTAAAAAAATATCTATTTAGGAACCAAATTGTGGCTTCTTTATATTTAATTTTGTCGAAGAGAACAATTACACAAAGAGCAACATGCGAGAAGAGGTTTCATTTTCGCTTACATTTTTTTTTATTGAAGTAACTAATCTTTTGAGGTTACGCCACGGAAATATATTTCAAATGAAAAGGTGCGATTGGATGCATCACTAAAAAAAAATAAAAAAATATAGGGATAAAATTACGGCTATTCGTCAATCAGACAGCAATCCAACATAAACACAAGTAGGTTATCTGACATATAGAATAAAAGGTTAACTTTAAGCATAACCCGCGCTGATATCAACTTTCTATTTTCTGAGTAAAATTCAACATACATGTTGGACTCTGAAACGTAAAATATACGAAAGTTTTTTTTAAGGTACGATACATGGAGAGTGCCATTCCCTAAATACATACGAGTCCACAAAATTTATAATGTAAGGGTAAATGAGGATCTCTTTAGAGGAACAAAGTAAAGATGCATGCTGAAGCAAGAATAATTTCCACACGAAGAACATCAAACAGGACGATCTCTCAATTAGTATGCAACTGTAACTAATACATCCATAGACATTAACACTAGTTAATGCTTTATATACTGACATTAAAACAAATACACTGCTCATATAAAATTTGGCATTAATTTCCGGGAAAAGAATACGTTTCCGCTATAAGTCTACGTTTCCGGAAATAAATACCTTACTTTTCCGAGAAAATAGTAACGATTCCGGTATGTTCAGGCAAAAGTAGTAATATCTTTTAAAGTCAAATCCCAAGGAAATGATGCACACAAGAGCTAACTGTTCACATTCTGGTATGGTGTGTGGTTGAGTTGCTGTCTCTTTTACGTCTTTATCACATCTTCTCTTCGTATATGTACGCGACTTTGATATCGTCATGCATGGACACAATACTTCACTATTCGTTTCATTTTCGTATTTTGACATGATTAATATACAAATAAGAAGATGTGGTATAATTGACAAATTCGAGTATTTATACTACATAACATAGGTGGTGTCATGATCACAAAACTTTCCAATAATTTTGACATTGATCATCAGTTATATTTTACTATTTTGTAAATTTGAATTATTGACAAACAATCGCAGGTCTTTATTTGTAGCACGTTCCTTCGTTCACGTTTCCGCAAAAGAAAAAGTGTTTCCTTCTCGCACTTTAACAGCCCTTTCCCGCAATTATTGTCAAGATAATTTCATATAACACATTATGAAATCCCGACCAATGAAATTTATTTGAATATTAAACGTGGCCTACGAGAGCACCTAGATTAAACTTGGGAAGTTAGAAAAGCCAATTATTTTTTTTATCTAGTAATTATCGCTAAAATATGCCTTACACAATTATATGACAGAAACATTTAATCCGACCTGCTTTACAATGTTTAAGTTACCTTTTGGTCTTATAAACGTTTTGAATGCCGCAAATATAAAAATAAGGTTGTTTTTTTAAATATTTCTTTTGGGCCAGGGCCGACTGTGCAAGGGCTTAATAGCCAGTCCAGTTCGTCAAATGTTCATTTATTTCAAGAATTATTTTACATGTGGACATAACGAGAATCCTTTCGTAACCCCACTTCAATTTTCATTTGTCGTTTGCTGCTTTTACACAAATAACACATAACACACATTTTAACCAGTGACCGGTATTACAATTTTACACAGGTTTAAAAGTTCATTGAGCTGTTACTTTAATTACAAGTTTTAGCAAGACGAAACTGTTTACTAAATTAATTCAACAAATGTCAAGCTCATCTATATCAATTTTATCATTTAACAAAAAATTTTTTTTAATTACAAGCTATTTTAAATGTCGGTATAAATGTTAATGTTTTTTTACCAAAATATAATATGCATCAATTAAAACTATGTACACAATGACTAATTTCTTTTCCTTTAACGTGCGTGTCGACATCAAAATAATAAGTACGTCAATAAAGGAATACAGAAAAAAGAAGAATGATAAATATTCAGGAATACATCAATTCTACGATTACAACAAGAACACACTTATACAGAAATATAAGTGATCATTTCACCTCTCAAATGTAATTCAAATCTATTTATTGTCTATTGATTAAAAACATCTTTCACTTCTAGGTTTGTAATGAGCACAATTACGACCTTCTTATTATCTTTCCGGTTTTTATTTTTCGCAAGTATATTTAAAAGACCATACCTTACTTACATGCCGCGAGTTTTCATATTAGTAGGCAATATTGAAAACGAATAATTTGATATAAAGAGCTATTTTATTTTAACAGATTAACACTTTGTGCTTTTTAAATCGTGCCTCAATATTTATAAATTTAGTTATATATCTATTGTTCATTCGTTTATCTTAATTGTGAAGCATGTTTATATATTCAGATTAAAATTTTTATTAAAGTCTCACCACTTGTATAACATTATACATTCCAATTATGAATATACATATAAAACATTACGTATAACATTAAATATTGGAAAACATATATAAAACTAACCACCAGTAAAATATCTTAAATCGATAACGCTCGGAGCGGATTAATGATAGATACATGAGGATGCTGTTCTGCTTGAGTGATTTACCTTACAAAAGGCGGACACTTTAAAGTTTAAAAGGACTTAACATCAGTTTGATTCCGTTTAACGGGGCGTGGCTAATTAGTTTGACGCAGTTTAACCACATCTCAAATTAACTTGAATGACCGCAAGGGAATCTATTTGACTGGTATTAAAATGATTTGATATAGATTGAAATGCATTAAAATAATTTTAATTTTGTCAATCTTTATTCAATTTTCATTAATCTTTTTAAATGCCGTTAATGCGTTTTTGTCCGTTCAAGCTAAATTCGAGTTACTAGTGTAGTGAAAAGAAAACTGCACCGGGTCAGCCTCAGCAGTACAGGTTTTGTGTGGACTTTAGAAAATTAAATCTCCAGACAAAAGTTCATTCTTTCCGATCCCACGGCTAGAAAATGTATTTGACACGCTTGGTGAAGTGCAGCCTCAAATTCTGAGTTGTCTCGACCTTCACAGTGGTTTTGGCAAGTCGAGATGGATGACGAAACAAGACATAAATCTGCTTTTATTACTCGCAATGGTGTCTATGAATTTCTAAGAATGCCTTTTGGTCTTAAAATGCTCCTATTAGTTTTCAACAGCTCATGTCTAATGTTTTACGTGGACTTAATTGGCAATTTGTTTTAGTTTATGTGGATGATATTTTGGTATTGAGTAGGAGTTTTGAAGAGCATCTTTCGCATCTAGAACAAGTTTTCACTCGTCTTCGTGATGCAAATCTCACATTGAAACCATCCAAATGTCTGTTTGCAGCAAAAGAGGTGAAATACTTAGGGCACATCATTTCAAAAGAAGGTATTAAGGTTGATCCTGAAAAGACAAAAGCTATTAGTACTTTTCCTGTTCCTACAAGACAAAAACAGGTTCGCTCATTTTTGGGAATGTGCAATTATTATCGACGTTTTGTTGATTCATATTCTAAAATTACCACTCCTTTAAATGGGTTGTTAAAGAAGGAAAGAGAACGAAGTTTTAAATGGAATAAGGAATGTCAGGTAGCTTTTGACAATTTAAAACAGGCTTTATTAACACCTCCTGTCCTGGCTTACCCTGACATGAATAAACCCTTTATGCTGACTTGTGATGCTTCAAATTCAGCTATAGGTTTTGTTCTAGGTCAATTAGATAGTCAGAGAAAAGAATGTGTAATTGCTTTTGGTGGTAAAAGTTTATCTAAAACAGGACAGGTTTGGAATACAACTGAAAAAGAGTGTTATGCAGTAGTTCAAGGTGTAAAAACATTTAACACTTATCTTGCTACTGGCAAATTCACTATATATACTGATCACAAAGCTTTGACATATCTCATGAATCAGAAGGCAAATACAGGTAAACTTACAAGATGGGCAATGGATTTGCAGCATTATAATTTTGAGATTAAGTATAGGAAAGGTTGTAACAATCAAGTAGCTGATGCTCTAAGTAGACGCTCTAATCCTGAACAGCCTGACAATGAAAATGAAATCGCAGCTGTAAAGGTATCTGAAGTGAATACTGGAACAGAAGCTAGTGGCAAGGATAGGACTTCTGAGAGTATCCAAGTGGAAATCTTTTATGATGATTACACTATGGTTGCTCCATTAGATCCCGTTATTGCCAGACCAGAATTGTCAAACCTTCCTGCTATTGCAAAGTTGCAACAAAATTGTCCTGATTTTGGAAATATGTACAGATTTCTTACTCAGGGTATTCTTCCTGCAGACAATGATCAGAGTTCAAAAGTTCAAAAATCTGCTGAAGATTACTCCATCTGTAATAATGTTCTGTATAAATGGTTTCAGAAGAGAGTCAGAGTTGATAATGGTGAAAAGTGGATCAAACAATTATGTCTCCCTCAAGCTCTAAGAGAAGATGCTCTTTTAAGTTATCATGACAGTTTTGTAGGTGGTGCACATCTTGGGATTGAACGTGTTTATCATGCTTTGAGTCTTAAGTACTTTTGGCCTAAAATGCACCAAAGTATTGAAAACTACATTCGATCATGTGATCGCTGTCAGAGAATTAAAAGAGATACAAAGGGTAAGAAACCACCTCTTAATCCTCTGCCAGTTGACACAACTTTTGAACGATGGCATATGGATTTTCTAAAACTTAGTAAAACTAATGAGGGTTATTCTTATGTATTGCTTTTAGTAGATTCTTTTCAAAATGGAGTGAGGCCTTTCCTATGAAAACTCAAGAAGCTTCTGAGGTTGCAAAGGTTTTATTTCGTGAGATTATTAGTCGTTACGGTGCAATGAAATGTCTAGTTACAGATCTTGGTAGAAATTTTGTATCGAATTTGGTGAATGCTTTGTGTCAAATGTTAAATATTACAAGGCATCATACTAGTTCATACCACCCACAGACGAATGGATTAGTGGAAAGGACCAATAGCACATTGATACAAGCAGTCAGAGCTTATAGTGATAAGACCAGAACAATTGGCCAAATAAACTCCCTGGTATTTTAATGGCTTTTAAAAATTCTCCATCAACTCAATCAACAGAGTATTCTCCCTTCTCAATGGTGTTCGGCAAGGAGATGAACTTACCTTTTGACGCTTCTGTTTTGCCAAAAGACAATCTGTCAGAAGATGCAAAACACCATTTAGAAGAAATTATTTCAAACCTCAAAATTACCCAAGATTTGGCTGCTCAAAATATTAAGCTTAAACAAGCAAAAATGAAAGAACGATACGACATAAACTCCAAAATTCCTGAATTTAGACTTAGAGATAAAGTTTTACTTAAAGAACATGTAGTCCCTGTCGGTCGTTCACCAAAATTAGTTGATAAATACAATGGTCCTTATTACATAACTGACTGTGGGCCGAATTTCACATACAAATTAAGACGCTGCAGTGACCAGAAGGAACTTAAAGCTATGGTCAATGCGAGCAATCTTAGGCAATATGTAGATCCCACTGACTACCGTGATCCGCCACAAGCTCCAGAACGTCCAGTTCCAGATAATACACCTGATGCGCAAAATAATCCACCTGTAGATAATGATCAAGATGATCAAATTGCAGACAATGAGAGTACAGATTCAGAAACTGACAGTGATAATGGAGATGAACCAAACAATGTTATTGATAATACGTTTCATGAGGTTGAGAAACTACTAAATAACAGGAATGCAAGAGGAATACAATATTTTCTTGTGAAATGGAAAGATGGTTCCAAACCGACATGGGAACCAAAACAGAATATAGGAGAGGGCTTGATACAAGAATATTTAACAAGGAAAACTAAGAAGGGAAGGAGGAGAAAACAGAGGAAATATTTTAAGAGGCCATAGGTGAAAACAATGTATAAATTTCACTGGAATAACACAGATAAAGCTTTAATGGCAAATAACTCACTTACATTCAAATAATCTGGATTGTACTCCAGTTTCAAATCTGCGCAGTGAACCATTCTTTATTTATTTGACCCTTTGATTAACATTTTTTTCTAATTTCAGGAATTTGATAGGCAAATTATGATATGAAGTCAAACCTAACAGAATGCATCAGTGTTTTGTTGTCAGTAGTGCTAGAGTACGGCCGTGCTCATTCGACATAATCATCACTTTTTTTTTATTTTAGCAACTGAGTGTCCTGTGAAACTAGAATCCATTCCAATATTATAGTTATGTATGATGAAGTTAAGTGTTCAGTGAAATGATACCGAGAGCCAAAGTGGAGGAGTTTAGAGCATATTAATGTTTAGTTTATTTCTTTTTGTAGGATTTAGAACACAGATATATTAAACATATTTTTTTCTAGATTAAATTATACGGTGGAGATTGTAGAACATGCACTTGCAAGAAGTGAGCATGTAATGAATTGTTCATTTTCATGTTTTATATTTGAATTTTATATTATTACATATGTCAATTAATATGAAAAATTTATTGGTACTTTGACTTTTCTGTTGCACTATCACCTGGTTTACTTGATTTTTCATTATTGGAAACTGCATCAGTACTATTTTAAAACACACATATTTTAGTGTGAAGTGTTAATCTTCCTCCTTATATTGCAAAATGACAATACTAATTAAATGCATATTTGCAAACATACAATACCTCAGTGCCTTCCCCTTACAAATGTATAAACATACCCCCTTTGCAATTTTGGAAGTGTCTTATTGAATATCTGCAATTATGACCATATACATTTTTTTCTACTTCTTAACTTAAGCATTTTATGGGCATTAGATCACAAAACTACATTCACACAAATGTGATATACAAACAATGACTCTTTATGAAAATTTACATTATGTTTATCATACTTACTTTAATTCTTTGTTCATATATATATATATAATTATTATTCTTATTTTATCAGTTCAGATGATGTTTCAAATTCAAGCTTTGGGACAAAGCTTAGTGAGGTTGAGGAAGAGTTGTTATAGTAAAATTATGAATTGCCAAAGACAAAATTTTAATATAACAGACCAAACTAAAGTGAAAATTATTAAATTTTTACAATTTGGGTTAAAATATTTCGAAGTTTAAATTTTTACTTTATTACTAAAATTTCTTCTTACATAAGTTACATTATTTTTGGAATGTTAATTTTTGATAAAGAAGAATGACATACAACTTGAATCTTTATATTACGTAATTAAGACGGATAACAAAGAGACATGTAAGTGCTAAATTATTTACTTTGGATTATATACCTTACATGTAAATTAAGGCTTTTGTTAAACAACCTTTTCCTATTACTCAGGTGTGAAATTGTTAATAACACCTGTCACCCATGACTTGATTATCGACCAACCAGTGAAAATAGGTTGTGGTCAAGGGAGCTTTACAAGGTACCTTTTGATTGGTGAAAACAGGAGAAAGTTAAGAAATCAGTGATCATGTGACCACGCCCTCATGGAAACAATTTAGGTTTTCAACGGTCACTTTGATTACTGATTTCAACAAATAAACATCTTCATTTACCAGGTCTTTCTCTTGTTTTACACCAGGTAAGTTGAATTATATTTTTGTATTTTGTTTATTTGAATTAAAGAGTTTTAATAACTTTATATTTTTGGAAAAGCTAACTAAAGTTAAAATTCAGTTTATGGAATTTACTTAAATTAATTGTATATATATTTTGTATAGATTTTCTTTCGTTTCCATTGTGAGTAATTATTTTGTGTTGGTTACGCTTAGGACACGACGCTTTTATTTATGTAAACAATTGATAAACGTTTCAAGAATTTATTTAATACAAATCTATTCTTAGTTTAGAAATATATAGTTGATTTTAAAATAGTTATTTTCAAAAGATTAGTGAAAGTCCGGAAATATTTCATATTGTATCCGTATTAACTTTATGTATTATAATGTCCAGGGGAGATAATTTGTAATTTTTATTTGCCGGGAGAAATGTCTTTTGTTGATAAAGCAATGATTATAGAGTTGAATCGAAAGCTAATAACAAAGATATGAAACCTTATTTTCCACTTAATTGTTCTGTAAGTTGTGTTTTTATATTTTGTATATAGATTGATATTTAGTTCATAAATCAGGTTTTGGAAAACGACACTTGTCCGCAGGATTTCAGTTTGTTTACAAAATTGTTTGAACATTTGAACTGACTTTAGAACTTATGTTTAAATTGAATTTAGTTAATTTATTGTATTACACACATACACGGAACTCGTGACAGAAGTACATGTTTGTTGCTAAGCAACATGGGTATATTCTTTATTTTAATATTATGCAATAAGAGTAAATACTGTGTAAGAATTATGCAAAGTTATTTTACATACCAATTTATTTAGAAATAAATTGTATTTAGTATTAGATTTTATGCGATTAAATATTGAGATAGTTTGGCAAAGATTTTATTAATTTTAATAGTTTTTTTGTTTCCATAGCAACAAGTTATTATGCAAAACATTTGAAATTAAGTATCCCTTTTAGTTGAAATGATTCGGTTTATTTAACATATTGTATTATGTATTAACCTGTAGGTAAAGTTTGTAAAGCTGTTTCACTTGATAAAAAAGAGTTTGGGCAAGTTTTATTTGATTAGTTAAAATTTACATAGAGTTATGTTCCTTGATTTAGTTCATTTGTGAAATTCTAAATTTATTATCAAGTGAGATTGCTATTTTATTGTGTTATAATTGAGCAACACTTTGATTACTGATTTCAACAAATAAACATCGTCATTTACCAGATCTTTCTCTTGTTTTACACCAGGCGCTAAAAGTCATCAGACGCAGCAGAAAAGTCAGTACGACATATTTATAAACCCCCGGCTTTCAAATGATTGGTTTTGAGAGTTTCTGATGAAGTTAAATCCAAAAATGCGCTTTGGAAGAATTAAATTTAAATAGAATACATTTTAATTTCCAGCACACGGTGGATACAGTTTCTTGTGGACTGTTAATCCCCGGTATCATCTGCTTTGCCACTGACATGATTTATACATGTAACAAACATTTCGTAAATTTTCTGTTGATAAATTTAAAAACTATTAAGAAACAAAGGTTTCAGGGAAAATTGGTTTTAAATTGCGTTTTTACTTTCGATGCCTCTTTCAGTCATATAGCTCCTCAAGTATTTATACATCCCCGGCTGTCAAATTTTAAACAAAATTTATAAAGTTTTGTTTTCATTGATTTAAGTTGTTTCATGTCTGTTAGCTTTATTATCATTAAAGACCCAAATGTTGTTAAGCACCTGTCCTAAAAACATGATAAATATGTTATTGTCCAAAAAAACATCGTTTTTGTGTGTAAATCAGAAAATGTGCATGCTTGAAAAAGGAATAATGTATTGACAATTCACTTTGAAACTCGATCGACAGTCACATATTCCCCCACTACACTTACCAAGGAGGAAATCCTGAAGAATTATAGGTCTGCTCCATGCTCCTTTGGAATTCCAACCAAAAGTTGAAAACTGGATCTTCCTTCACTATATTGCATAAGTGTCCTTACACACAACGTTATATTGCTGGATCATCTAAGTGCTCCACGAAACCTCTTTCTAAATTATTAACATCAATTTTATCAGCAATCAAAGCCGGGCTTCAAAGTTATTGTGAAACTACATAGTCTAGGTTCGGTGTGAATCGGATGTGGATACTAAAAATTCCAAAGATCTGTTAGAGTATATACAATAATAACATGAATAAGTATCTTTCCTCTTGCAATATCATTAAACAATTTGACTTTTCTACCCTTCACACAAGTATTCCTCATTCCAAACTAAAAGACAAATTGAGTACTGGGTGTACTACGCGATAATGAGTGAACTGTAAATGGCAAAACATTAAGACATTAATAGAGAAAAAACACTTTACTCTAAAGTACTGGTATTACTGGTAACAGAATCACAAGTACAATTATAACAATGTTAAACAATACCGAATTAAAGAATTTTCGGAGGTTCTGGAAGTTCTAAGGGGACGAACATTTGATTCAAATTGATCATACCTTTTCGGACATGCAGCAGACTCAGTTGTATCTGTATGCGATCGACAAAGTCACAATTCTTTATATTATTCAGATAGTGATACGTGAAGATAAAGATAAAGCCAGTTTCTTTTCATTCTCCGTGAGAAGCTCCTGTATGGTATGAAAAAGGAACAATTCGACACGAAGACGTTTACAAATCAGCAAGTATACTTTAAGGCAACAACCATTTTCTTATCTGGGAAGGGGCTGGGATTTTCATTGTGTTTTTTTTTTTTTTCAGAACCTTCCTCCGATATTTTTTTTCTTATGAGAAGGAAAGCAAAAATTTTTTTCCTATCATTTGGAACAGAAATACATTTTTTTTTCACAAAACTATAAAATTAACATAAAATTCATTTTAATTTTTTAATTGATGTAAAATGTAAAGTGCATGGCTCCTCTATATCCTGGCATTGGCTGTTGTCTCTGTTGTTTTTTTAGCCCACTTCCTACATTATGATATTCTCTGAGTCCGTCATACAAGTACCACAGTCCTTGAATTTTAATACTGCAATTGAAGTGGCCATCATTGCCATATGTAATGGCAAAGAGTTGAGTAGCTGCAAATGAAAAAAAGACATATAAATTGCTAATAAAAAATTTGACATAAAAAAGATGTAAAGTCAATTAAACACAAATAAAAATGATAGTGTCCAATACAACATTAAAATGTTACATTGCATTTAATAATTATATAAAGTCATGAATTGTTTTATTAAGAACCTTGTCCTTCATACCAAGAAACAGTTGACAAGTTTTTCAGTAAAAGGGATGAAAATGTTATGGACTTAAACATGAATGTTCAGTATCCTGATAAGTATATTCCTCCTATTAGTTGTCTTCAGTGGAAGAAAATGTTTTGAATTAGTTAAATAAACTGTAGAATAGAACTATTTCAAAGATACTAGTCCGTCAGTAATTCTTGTCAGTATGGACAAAAAATTTGTTCAGCTGGAAATTCAGTTGTGTTTTAAAGATTCATATCATGTACATACGTTTATAATAGATGTTAAAATATCAGTTTTATTATATTACTTAGTTTTTTGGTATTTTATATTTCCAGCATTTTGGATTTTGTCTTGGTTATTCCAAATCTTTGAGACAAAGAAAATTTGTTGAAATGGTCATTTTATAACAGGAATAGATATGGTATCATAAGCAGTCTTTTAAAGTAACCCTGATTGTGTATGACACAGACTTGTATACCGGTAGTATTATCCGTTTGTATCATTCTTTACTAGAACCCACCCGCGAAATCGCGGGCATTTAGAGCGTGGTTGAAAGTATGTAAACTGTTGTAGGATGAATTTTTGTAAAAGATTTTATGACTAGAGAATTTCAGGAAAGGTATCAAAAGTCATAGGTACTTGGAGACAGGACAATTTTTTTAGCCCTCCCCCTTTTTTTCCAAAGTCCTTTATTTTTTGTTTTCTGTTTTCTGTATTCTATGAACATACATATACTATAAATAAAGTGTATTTGCTATTTACTTTCAATTCCAAGTTTACTATCCACGGCGGTCACTGATATATTGTACAGAGACTATCTATATAATACATCAGTGACCGCCGTGGATAATAAACTTGGAATTAGTCTCTAATATATCAGTGACCGCCGAGGATGGTAAAATTGGAATTGATAGTAAATAGAAAATACACTTTATTTATAGTATATGTATGATCATAGTATACAGAAAAACGCGAAAAAAATATTCCTGTCCCCAAGTACTTATGAAAATTATGTGTAATTTAAAACAGTCCTAAAACTGAAGATAGCAAGGGAAATCAAAATCAATCAGACTCCAGTTATATTACACTATTTTCAAGCTTTTGATTAATACATTTGATTTTTATCACCAAGAATAGAAATTTTTCACTGAGACGAATACTGTGTTGAGAAAAGTGCTGAGTCATCATAATAAGTCAAATTGATGGGTACTGATATAAAACTTCATTCTAGGATTTCAATATTAACTATATTGTATAAAATGCACCTAACTCTAGTTCTTTTGTATTTGTTTTCACCTTTCGCAATGATTAATTCAATTGGAAACACCAGAATTCAAGTCACGACAAATATTTTGAACTGAAATATTTGCCTTTTTTGCTGTGTAATTCCCTAAATGTATCCCTTGGGTATTTCTCAAGACATAATCTATTAAATTGGGAAATTGTCTGGTTAAGTTTGTACTGTTTATGGAGTAAGGCAATATTTGGTCATAATAGAAGCATTTTCCATGTAAAAATTGTCCATCTAAGAAAAATAGAGGCCCAATTGAGGCTAAATTTAGGTAGATTTTATATTCTCCAGTGTAAAGAATTGGTCACATTCTTGGCAATTCATGCAGCAAATGTTTGAATAGTGCTTCATTTTGTAGTTTCTATCTTTTATTATATCAAAAGCATATATATTTTTTTTCATTTTCTACTGTTTGAAAGGACTTTTGTTGGAAATGAATACTCCCAAGGGACATAATTTAGCTTTTTCATAGACTGATACAGGATTTGTGCTTATGTTGTAAATTTTGGATAAACTGAATACAAATTGAAAGGAACTGTCATTTTTATCTGTTTGAATGGTACTGTTTATTATTCTTTTTAAATAAGATAAGATATGATTGGATACAGGTAGTTTATTAAGCCTTATCTGAAAGAAGTACAGAAAGAGGTAAACCAGCATATAGGGGTGGGGACATGAAATGATCCATGTTTCTTTGAGTAATGGGGACATACGGCAAGAATTTATTATAGCCAAGGTTTTCACAATAACCCAGTATTGCATTAATGGTGTCATAAGATTTCTTTATATCTTTATGTCACAGTATAGGGAAAACGGTACTATTACATTTTCCCAGCATTAGGTTGTCCTTTTGTGTACCCAAGGCAGGTGAAGGAAGTCAACTTAGGAGCGCTGTGATTGGATGTAAGGGTACAATATACTTTTTTTTTATTTATCTATGAATAACTGCAGTGTGTTTGTTTACAATATAAATTTTGAAACCCATTGAAATATTTTCTAGAGAATTATTCGAAAAGACTTCCAAAAATTCATAAATTTAATGTAAAATGACGGTGGGCATGGATAACATAAACAAGCTCCGTTGGAAGTTGGTCATGATACTATTTGTCTTCAATTTTTAATCGAGGTTTTTGTTATAAAAAGTGGTAAATTTAGAAAATGTTAGTATTGTCGCCTATGGCAGAATAAATGGTACCGTTTTCCCTAAACGGAAGTATTGTCTATGGCTTAAAAGTCAGTCCGATGACGGAAACAGTATCCGGACGCCTTTTTTTCGTTTTCCTCCCAAAATAACCCAAACTGAATAATCATAAGCGAGGATGACAGATGCGACTATGCATGGTACTTATAGGACACAGAAGCATGATGATTAATTTATTGTGGAAGGAAGAGAAGCGACACACAAAATGAGGTCTTCTCATTTAATAGTATAGATACCTCCTTTTTCAATGGAATGTCAATTATCATAGTTGGAAACAGTGGATGTTTATAATAGTTGCAGTTTTGAGTATGGTCTTAATGTAGTAACATATCATGCGGGATATTTGGAATGCTTTTAAATATTTCTGGATCAAACACTAAGGAACATACAAAAAATGATAAGGTATATTAAAATAGAAATCTTACCTTAATCTGTAGACTGGACAGATGTTTATAATCTGCTTGCCTAAATCAGGTCACTTTGAAGGCAATCCGACATGTTTCCCTTGTAAGTCCCATAAGAATTGTATAGGTCCTTCCCACAGGCACTTGCCTCTGCTCCTTCCAAACTTTAAATGTCGTTTTAATCAAAAATGATTTCTACATTTTTCACTGAAAAATTTAAGACTTAACAGAATACAAATGATTTTGAACATTTTACGCCAATTTTAGTTGACAATATATTTTCATTGACATTTAACCTAGTGTAGATGTTTATGTATAGATTGATACATGGCCTTTTCCATTATCGGCCTGGGTATCATCCCTATACGTTAGTCGAAGGCTGATATGGGTCGATGGATGATATCCGGGCCGATATGGAAAAGGGCATCTTAATCTTTTTATTATATACTACCCAATGTACGAACGCACCCAGGCTGATAACCCCGTGACGTCACACAGGGCTGATATGGATTATCAGCCTTGGTGTGAGTTTATGGCTAGTTTACTTCCACTCGTTGGCAGAGGCGGATTTAGGGGGCAGGGTGCCTGGGCCCCCCTTTTGTGGGAAAAATTTTGTTGATTATTTATGGACCACTGAAGCATGACTGGAGAGGGCCCCTCCGCTTATGGCAGTCAGTGCCCCCACCTTTATGAAAATTTCTGGATCCGACACTGGTTAGACATTTGCAGAAACTATTATATTAATCCTAAGTATATGATAAATATATGTAGCACATAATTAAATGTCAGCACTTATCGACCATTTACCGTAGAGACCGAGTTGTCGAATCTAATTATGACTGATTTAAGCTACTGGGGTATGTATAGGAGAACAGCTGGTTCAAATAATGGCTGTTGATTGTCTGTTGAAAACACACGCTCTCAAAATTTAACAAATATGTCAAAATAAAAAAAAATAAAACATTTCTGATCTCTCTCATATCAATTTCAGAGAACGTTTGTATGATCCTGTATGAATCAGACCCCCCCCCCCCCAAAAAAAAAAATGAAATTATTTTCTTCGGCTTCCGGGCACCCCTTTTTGGGGCTACGTACATTTGAAGGTTTATATGGGGTGGGGGTACTTGATCTCTATTTTCTTTAAATTTTAGATTTTTAGAGGATTTTACTTTATCTTTAGAAATATCGCTTATTCTGTAAAATTCTCATGAAAATGATTTTACTATTAAAATTTTCTGTAATAAGATGATTTCTTTATTCTGTACATCGTTCATTTATGTAATCAGGATTGTATTAATACCCAATTCTTTTAGTTTCAACATTTAATATTTATTCTTTTGCATCCTATTTATCTCTATTCTTACATTGTCTTAATATTTGTTGTTATTGCTACATTTATTATTCCGTATTCTTTATAAACCCTATCTAGACCTTTGTAAGTCTTGTATGTTTTCATATGTTTCGGAGTTTAGAGTGACGTCCATTTTCACTGAACTAGCATAGGCGGATCCGGGGGCCTGGGCCCCTTTCGTGGAAAAAAAGGGAATCACTGAAGCATGACTGGAGCGGCCCCCCCCCTTTAGGTCAGTCAGCGGGCCCCCCTTATGAAAAGTTCTGGATCCGCCACTGACTAGTACACATTTTTGTTTAGGGGTCAGCTGAAGCCCGCCTCCAGATGCGGGATTTTCTCGATGTGTTGAAGACCCATTGGTGGACTTGGGCTGTTTTATGCTCTTCGGTCGGGTTGTTGTCTCTTTGACACATTCCCCATTTTCATTATCAATTTTACCTTATATATCTATTTATACAAGTCTTACTCACAACTTTGCCTTGTTGGCGGGCTATATTTTTTTCAAAATCTTGGATCCACACGTGGCTATTTATATCGTTTTTAATATCAAGAAATTCTTACCCTATCATATATTGGTTGACGAAAAAAATAGACTCATATAACGCATCGTTGTCAATATAATGGAATTTGATGCGACAATCATACAAGTGAGAGGTTTAGCTACCTATAAAACCAGGTTCAATCCACCATTTTCTACATAAGGAAATGCCTGTACCAAGTCAGGAATATGACAGTTGTTATCCATTCGTTTGATGTGTTTGAGCTTTTGATTTTGCCATTTGATTAGGGACTTTCCTTTTTGAATTTTCCTCGGAGTTCAGTATTTTTGTGATTTTACTTTTTATTATGCTATTTTAATAAACATAGATTTGATAACTGGGATTTTGATTGCATCTGTAAAAATAATAAACGTTTGTTTTCGGATACTTATGACATAATCAGAAACCTTATCAGATCTTATCATGCATTTAATATAAATTATCATATATTATGAAAAAATGACCATTTTCTGTGATTTTGGTTCTTTCTGTTGATAATCTTTTCGGTATATTGGTGTACTCTGCAGAAGAATAATGTTTAGGCAGAAAGTAAATGCACAGTACCATTTTTAATATGTCAGTGCTTGGCAAAAATTATTTGGAGCAAGAAATCACCAAAACGTAACATTAAAAGGACCACTTTTCTACGCCTAAATGTAAAATATATTCAGAGATTTTTTGTTCTGTTTTACTCCGTTATACATTTTCTGAAATTTGTTTATTCTGTGTCATTCTTTGTATAAACTTGTCTGTATTTGATTATCAGTTTCATTTATGGATGCTGTTGTTTGTTGCTTTTGAAAGATAGAAAATGTACTTATTGATATTATAGATGTTTCGTTAAGGGAATTTTCTCACGAAGATTTGTAAGGTGAAAATTCATCTGGATACCACATTTTCATCGATGAGTACATACGAAATTATGCTACATACCGGTTAAAGAGGAAGAGGTCCGTATTTGAATGTTTAGTTGAATGTAAGCCTAATAAGCTGAATAACACGAGACAGGTGCATGTGTTTAATACATAGGGACTTTGTAAACAGGTAATCCACACCTCTTTTATTCACTAGGAATGGGGGAGTGGGCCTTACTGGTCATTGCATGAATCATGTGTCTGTGGTTTTACTGTTTAATACCTTAGATATGATCATTAGTGAGGGGCTAAAATGGGAATGCTCATTTCCAAATTCTGCTTTTCTGTAATATTTTTGGTAATATTCTGGAATATTATTTCCACTGGAAAAAAACATGACAAATAGGATGAAGTAGGTGTTCCGAAAAGATGAGCAACTCCTGCTTCTACCAAGACACCCACCGTGGGTTTGATGAATGTCATTTTCGGGAACACGAATCCACGAAATACGTAGACAGTACACGGCACTTCCCAGGAAGGGGTAAAAACGTTTAAGATTTACTTCTTTCTCAATGATTCTAGTTCCATTTCAAACACACACAAATGTAAATGATTAAATCGAAGGACAACAAGATACACACGAACAATTGCATGTACAACAGGGTCAGGGATAGCAAATAGTCCCTTGTGGGCGAGGGTCCTGATGAAGAGAGTTTAAAATAACAAGATATTAAAGCTGAAGATGTGCACGGAAAATAACAATACAAACACAAGTGAAACATAAAAGAGTTTGATGTGTTCTGTAGTTTTTTATAGGCCCTTCACCATCTTTGTGAACGTTTCAAACAATATTCATGACTGGCATGTAGTTTCTACTTCCTCTGGAAATTTCAGGGCTGTAGATCTGTTATAAAGATCCAGAACCCTTTATGTTTCCTAAAATAGATTGTATGCAGTGATCATGGTGATCCCCTGATAAAGCAAATTTTATGGCAACAGACATCATCATTATCATAAATAAAATAAATAAAATAAATAAATAAATAAATAAATAAATAAATAAATAAATAAACTAAATAAACTAAATAAGTAAGTAAGTAAGTAAAGTAAGTAAGTAAGTAAAAAGTAAGTAAGTAAGTAAGTAAGTAAGTAAGTAAGTAATAAATAAATAAATAAATAAATAAATAAATAAATATATAAATAAATAAATAAATAAATAATGAATGGAAACCTTAGAAATGTTCTTTGGTGGACTACATGTGATTTCTAAAAAAAAAACTTGTACAGCATCTTAACCGATATCACCCACCGACTATTTATCTTTTGTGAGGGGGGGGCATTTTTTTTTCTTAATTGTTTGATTTGAATAAAATTATTTGATTCATAAATAAAGCCCTAAAAAGTGTTTAATTTGAACACTGTGTATCTGTTGAATAAATACTGTTTCTAAAAAAATATTATTTTCTTGAAATAATTTGAAAAAAGTTTGCTTGTGCTAACTATAAAACCTTTTTTTGTTTTGTATTTTTAATGGAAAAAATAGACTCTAGAAAAAAACTATGTATCTAAGACACTGTATGTCTTTATTGTGCTGCGTTTGTCTTTGTCAAATGATTTCCCTTCTCCTGGACTAACGCTTGGTTTGTCTACCATTATTTGTTAAGTCAAGAAAATTGTTGAGGCAAAATGACTGTGCATAACACCAAGGATTTGTATAGTAATCTTACTATTCAAATCCTTGATAACACTTATGTATAGAATTTTGTTTTGATTTTGAAGTAAACTTGTGTCAATGTCTTAAAAAAGCGTCAAAAATTACTGAAGGTCAATTTCAAAATGCAAATATTGAGAAAACAGATACTACTATTATTGACAATATCTTGTAAAATGTACAGAGTATGTTAATGCATCACAATACAGGGCCCCAGTAGAATACCCCATTAGGTCGCTTTAAAAAAATGCATCAGTTCTCCTCACTTTTAAGCAAATTAAAGACTTTTTTTAAAAGTTGTAGGTTGTTTTAAATGAGACGCAGAGTCTGCCACCTTATCCCTAAGGTGGCGAGTCGGATTTGGCCATATTGGAGCAACACAATATCCAATATACAGAATAGATTCCGTATTTTATAAAGCAAATCATGTTCTGATCCCACCCCACCTAATTTGTTGAAAATAGTTTGATGATAACCTGTATAAATAATTCCCTGTATAACGTAAATCGAAATCTGCATATACATGATATATAGAGAATAATACATGGCAAAATCCGTATCATATGTCGTATCATCCCGAGACACCAATATCAGCCCAAGGGCCTTTAGGCCCGAGGGATGATTTTGGTCGAGGGTGATACGGCATGTGATACGGATTTTGCCATGTTTTATACGCTTTATCATATATTTCAACAGGAGAGTATTATATTATATGAACTGTTTTCTGATCCATAGCACTGGGTTACCTTCAGTTCTACTTTTGTCTTGTTTCTGCTCAATTACTTATCCGAAGCACCTGGGTTACCTTACAATTTGCGTGCTGCTGTTTTAAAAATATTTTGTTTATTATTGTATTTTTTTGTGTGTTTTGTATTTTTTATAGTTGCATTTAGTGTGCCAAAAATTATGAAAATTTGACGTTCGTGACGTCACATACCAAACAATGACGTCATTCAATAAATTGCGTCACGCCCGCATGCCCGTTCTATTAGACCTATTTTGAGAAAAAAAATTGTTAAGCTTACATAAATAAAAACTGACTTTATGTAAAAAAAAAAAAAAAAAAAAGTAAAAAAAAGTAGGGGTGTGATAAAGGGTATGCGATAAAGGGTAGGGGTGTGATAAAGGGTATGCGATAAAGGGTGCGCATCAAAGCTGCGCGATATGGATTAAACAGCAGGCTATTTATCAAATATGCAAAACTACTGTATTTACTACTAAACATATGATAAATATACGTAATTAGAGTTCTGTATTTGCTTATGCAAAGAATTGTTACGTTATAATTCCGTATATACGGAATTCGAAGTCTATCCATATAGAGTTAGTTCTGTATATCCGTTTTTATGCCCCCATCATGGCAGAGGGGTCATTAAGTTTTACCCTTGTCCTTCTGTACGTACATCCGTCCGTACGTCCTTCCGTACGTCCCAAAATTTGTTTCCTTTCTCTAACTTTAGTTTTCCTCAACCAAATGTTATTAAACTTATACACAATGCTTATTACCACAAGACACAGATCAAGTTTGAAATTTGGTGGCATCACTTTTACTGTTCTAGAGTTATGCCCCTTTACAAATGGAAAAATTGCTGAATTTTTTGTTTCAGTTCTCCAACTTTAGTTTGCCTCAACCAAATTTTATGAAACTTATACACAATATTTATTACCACAAAACACAGATCAAGTTTGAATTTTGGTAGCGTCACTTTAACCGTTCTATAGTTATGCCCCTTTAAAATTGGAAAAATTGCTAAATTTTTCGTTTCCGTTCTCTTAAGTTTGCCTCAACCAAATGTTGTGAAACTTATACACAATGCTTATTACCACAAAACACAGATCAAATTTGAATTTTGTTGGAGTCACTTTAACCGTTCTAGAGTTATGCCCCTTTACAAATGGAAAAATTACTGAATTTTTCGTTTCTGTTCTCTAACTTTAGTTTGCCTCAACCAAATGTTATGAAACTTATACACAATGCTTATTACCACAAAGCACAGATTGAGTTTGAATTTCGGTGGCGTCACGTCTACTGCTCTAGAGTTATGCCCCTTTACAAATGGAAAAATTGCTGATTTTATTGTTTCCGTTCTCTTACTTAAGTTTGCCTCAACCAAATGTTTTGAAACTTATACATAATGCTTATTACCAGAAAGCTCAGATCAAGTACAAATTTTACCGTTCTTGAGTTATGTCCCTTTAAAACATTGTATGCAAGCGGGGGCATCATCTGTGTCCATGGGGACACATTCCCCATTTATTTGAATTCTGTAAATACACAAATGATATCTGTATATACGAAAAGGCGTGAAAGTACATAATTGAATAATCATACCTCTATACACAAATTTTGATTACGTATATACAGATTTCGAATTAAGTATATAAAAAGTATTCGAACTACCCATATAATATATACGGAATTATTTCTGTACATATGTAATAACAGATACGTTAAAATACAGACACAAGGACATATTTTTTTACCCTGATACCGTGCAATAAATATTTCCAAGTGTCAGACTAATGGGTTGTCGGATTATTGGGCTTTCAGAGTAATGGGTTGTCGATTATTGGGTTGTTGGAACAATGGGCTGTCGGACTAATGAGCTGTCAGACTAATGGGCTGTCGGAATCATGGCGTGTAACCATATTTTTCCCACTTCCCACTTTGTTTTCCCTTCTTTTTCCTGCTTCCCACTTTTTTAACCCCCTATTAATACTTGTAAATCCCACATGCCCACTTTTTTTACCCACTATATCCAGAATCTGGATTGGTTCGCCCAAAATCACGTTCGCTCCAATTAACTTTTCGCACCTGTTCGCGTTCGCACCCTTTTTATTGGTTTTGTGTTGAATAATTGTTTAAGGTTCATCTTAACCTTTTGGCTAATATGACCATATTTACACAGACAAACCTGTGCACCTGGAAAAGTTTTAAGGCATGGCAGGAACTAGATAATTAAAATTTTAATGCATTTTATGTTTCAGAAAATTATAAACTTTTCTGGTTTTTGCTATTCATTTTTTTCCATTCCTGCAGAAGGTGCCAAAATAAACTAAGTTGGGAAAGAGGTTTGAGAAGCTCCCCTAAGATAATAAATGTTGTGAGTAGTATTGATTTAGATGGACAATAGACATCTGCAAACAATAGGTGATTTAAACTGTGTAACTGAGTGGATCCTATCAAATGAAACTCACGTGTTTGTTTATTTTGCTGTCTTCTGCAGACTGAAAAAAAATGCACATCAAAATCCAGGTAAGTTTTTAATTTTCTGAAACATACATGACAAAAGACTACATATAACTTTTATATATATCTAGGTCCTGCCATGCCTTATAACTTATCAGTTTGTCTGTACTCATAGTAGATTTTGTGGTGTAAATACGGCCATATTTTTCAATTCCTTTTTGATGAACCTTAATCGTGTATTAGTTACGACACACCAATTTGATTAATAGTTCTTCGGACAAAAGCTTCCAAAAATATGGGGCGATCGAGAGAGTGAAATTATTTTGTTTTATATATTTATTGAAAATGATTTTTTTTAGGCGAGTGCTCTACAAGTGAAGCGAGCAGTATAATATTTAAAAAAAAATTGTGTGATTTAGAAGTTGTACAATTTATGTACATGTTATAACTGGGTTATTTCATAGAAAAACGAGTAATACAAGATCAACAAAACAGAGATTTTTGTCATGAATTCTATTCTTGTCTACGATGTTGGAGAGTGTCCTTTGTTAAATATGCACATAGACCAAGGTGAGCGACACAGGCTACAGTGTAGTGTACTACTATTAATCACTACTTAACATAAAGATTCAGCACCCAAATTTTTTAACATGTAATTTCATCCCTTTACTTAATATTTCATGCATAAAATATAAAGAAATAAATTTGGAAAGTGTATGAACAAAATTTGCAAGTTATACACTGTCCACACTAGGGACTATATTTGTAGACAACGAAAATCTAAGGACGATAACTGTGTTCTCGGACCTAATAGTATAGAAAGACTTGACCGATTCTAATTAAACTTTGCATGACCTAATCTTAGGGAATTATAAGATAGTTGGCCAAGTTTCATGGCCATAGGATATATATCATAGAAACTATGGCTATTTTAATATTGAAATTTGGATGTTTAATTTTGATGTTTAAATCAAATAATTTCAACTATCAAGATTTGGGCTTTAAAATTTAAATATTGCAAAATTTGCTTTTAAATGCTCTTAGATATAATATATGAGGTATTAAAAGCAACTGAACACTCATTTGATTTATCAGATTTATTACAATTATTCAAAAGTCAAATTTATATGAGCCTGTGCCTGAAAATTGAGATTTTCGAATTAAGGGAGCCTTACATAAACATGCATTTTTCCAACCAATTTGAAGTTTTTGAAGGTTTTTACCATAAATTATTCTTCCATATATATTAAATGTACTTTAAATTGAAAGAAAAGTTACAAAAGCATACCACATGAGTATAAAATGGTCTTAGGTCATGCAAGACTGAACATTATTTAGAGTCAATTTAGGCCGTAGCACATATTTACATATAAAATGCATACAGAAGCTATAAGAAATGGAAATTTGTTACTTTTGCTCATTTCTATGCTAAGATGTCATGATACAAGAAGTCTAATTGCAAAAGGACTCTTGCATTCAACTTTTTGCAGACAGTATGGTCTGATGCACAGTTTTTCACTTTTCAATGGAAAACTTGCATGTAGTTTTAGTCTTAACTGGCATATATTTGAACCACATGCTATCCTACAGAAGAAAATAAAGGTAGTATATGAAATGGATAAGGTGCACAGATCATTGTCAAGTGCTTTTCTACAGATTTAGTGAAATATTTATGATGGACTACAAATTTTATGTACAAAGCTCTTCACATTTCACATACATCAAACAGGCCGTTCGACCAGTTCCTAATTACAACACATTTTGCACATTTTTCTGTGATAATCTACTTTTCTCTACATTCAGAGTTCACAAATGGTTAAAAGAATTTGAGTTAATCATAGAAACACAAATATCAAAGCATAAAAATTTGTCAGATAGAAAGTCAGCATGCCTCTTAGGCATAAAAATGGAAACTGCTATAAAATGCTTATTTTAGCCGTATAATGCCAAAATGGGACATTTTAACAGAATTTCTTTCAAATAAAGATTTAAATCCTTTACTTTTATTGAATTTGGCAAATTGAAACCAGCAAACCATTCAGGGAAGTTGCCAAAGTACAGAATCTTGATTTCCTGAATTCATCTCTTAGGCCGAGAACACAGTTATTTCGTAGTGCATTTCTTTTAGACAACAAATTCAAATTAAAAAATCGCACCTGCTCTATCTCAAAAGATTTTTACAGTGTAGTGTACTACTATTGGGACAAATAATATCAAAATTATAGAAAAGCCTACCAGCTCTAACTCAAAATATTGACAATTCTATGTTAAGGGGTCTAAAATTCAGTTTGACAGCTTCAGACATACTAGTTTTGACCTTTTGAACTGGACCAAATCACTACTTAACATAAAGATTCAGCACCCAAATTTTTTAACATGTAATTTCATCCCTTTACTTAATATTTCATGCATAAAATATAAAGAAATAAATTTGGAAAGTGTATGAACAAAATTTGCAAGTTATACACTGTCCACACTAGGGACTATATTTGTAGACAACGAAAATCTAAGGACGATAACTGTGTTCTCGGACCTAATAGTATAGAAAGACTTGACCGATTCTAATTAAACTTTGCATGACCTAATCTTAGGGAATTATAAGATAGTTGGCCAAGTTTCATGGCCATAGGATATATATCATAGAAACTATGGCTATTTTAATATTGAAATTTGGATGTTTAATTTTGATGTTTAAATCAAATAATTTCAACTATCAAGATTTGGGCTTTAAAATTTAAATATTGCAAAATTTGCTTTTAAATGCTCTTAGATATAATATATGAGGTATTAAAAGCAACTGAACACTCATTTGATTTATCAGATTTATTACAATTATTCAAAAGTCAAATTTATATGAGCCTGTGCCTGAAAATTGAGATTTTCGAATTAAGGGAGCCTTACATAAACATGCATTTTTCCAACCAATTTGAAGTTTTGAAGGTTTTTACCATAAATTATTCTTCCATATATATTAAATGTACTTTAAATTGAAAGAAAAGTTACAAAAGCATACCACATGAGTATAAAATGGTCTTAGGTCATGCAAGACTGAACATTATTTAGAGTCAATTTAGGCCGTAGCACATATTTACATATAAAATGCATACAGAAGCTATAAGAAATGGAAATTTGTTACTTTTTGCTCATTTCTATGCTAAGATGTCATGATACAAGAAGTCTAATTGCAAAAGGACTCTTGCATTCAACTTTTTGCAGACAGTATGGTCTGATGCACAGTTTTTCACTTTTCAATGGAAAACTTGCATGTAGTTTTAGTCTTAACTGGCATATATTTGAACCACATGCTATCCTACAGAAGAAAATAAAGGTAGTATATGAAATGGATAAGGTGCACAGATCATTGTCAAGTGCTTTTCTACAGATTTAGTGAAATATTTATGATGGACTACAAATTTTATGTACAAAGCTCTTCACATTTCACATACATCAAACAGGCCGTTCGACCAGTTCCTAATTACAACACATTTTGCACATTTTTCTGTGATAATCTACTTTTCTCTACATTCAGAGTTCACAAATGGTTAAAAGAATTTGAGTTAATCATAGAAACACAAATATCAAAGCATAAAATTTGTCAGATAGAAAGTCAGCATGCCTCTTAGGCATAAAATGGAAACTGCTATAAAATGCTTATTTTAGCGTATAATGCCAAAATGGGACATTTTAACAGAATTTCTTTCAAATAAAGATTTAAATCCTTTACTTTTATTGAATTTGGCAAATTGAAACCAGCAAACCATTCAGGAAGTTGCCAAAGTACAGAATCTTGATTTCCTGAATTCATCTCTTAGGCCGAGAACACAGTTATTTCGTAGTGCATTTCTTTTAGACAACAAATTCAAATTAAAAAATCGCACCTGCTCTATCTCAAAAGATTTTTACAGTGTAGTGTACTACTATTGGGACAAATAATATCAAAATTATAGAAAAGCCTACCAGCTCTAACTCAAAATATTGACAATTCTATGTTAAGGGGTCTAAAATTCAGTTTGACAGCTTCAGACATACTAGTTTTGACCTTTTGAACTGGACCAAATCACTACTTAACATAAAGATTCAGCACCCAAATTTTTTAACATGTAATTTCATCCCTTTACTTAATATTTCATGCATAAAATATAAAGAAATAAATTTGGAAAGTGTATGAACAAAATTTGCAAGTTATACACTGTCCACACTAGGGACTATATTTGTAGACAACGAAAATCTAAGGACGATAACTGTGTTCTCGGACCTAATAGTATAGAAAGACTTGACCGATTCTAATTAAACTTTGCATGACCTAATCTTAGGGAATTATAAGATAGTTGGCCAAGTTTCATGGCCATAGGATATATATCATAGAAACTATGGCTATTTTAATATTGAAATTTGGATGTTTAATTTTGATGTTTAAATCAAATAATTTCAACTATCAAGATTTGGGCTTTAAAATTTAAATATTGCAAAATTTGCTTTTAAATGCTCTTAGATATAATATATGAGGTATTAAAAGCAACTGAACACTCATTTGATTTATCAGATTTATTACAATTATTCAAAAGTCAAATTTATATGAGCCTGTGCCTGAAAATTGAGATTTTCGAATTAAGGGGAGCCTTACATAAACATGCATTTTTTCCAACCAATTTGAAGTTTTTGAAGGTTTTTTACCATAAATTATTCTTCCATATATATTAAATGTACTTTAAATTGAAAGAAAAGTTACAAAAAGCATACCACATGAGTATAAAATGGTCTTAGGTCATGCAAGACTGAACATTATTTAGAGTCAATTTAGGCCGTAGCACATATTTACATATAAAATGCATACAGAAGCTATAAGAAATGGAAATTTGTTACTTTTGCTCATTTCTATGCTAAGATGTCATGATACAAGAAGTCTAATTGCAAAAGGACTCTTGCATTCAACTTTTTTTGCAGACAGTATGGTCTGATGCACAGTTTTTTCACTTTTCAATGGAAAACTTGCATGTAGTTTTAGTCTTAACTGGCATATATTTGAACCACATGCTATCCTACAGAAGAAAATAAAGGTAGTATATGAAATGGATAAGGTGCACAGATCATTGTCAAGTGCTTTTCTACAGATTTAGTGAAATATTTATGATGGACTACAAATTTTATGTACAAAGCTCTTCACATTTCACATACATCAAACAGGCCGTTCGACCAGTTCCTAATTACAACACATTTTGCACATTTTTTCTGTGATAATCTACTTTTCTCTACATTCAGAGTTCACAAATGGTTAAAAGAATTTGAGTTAATCATAGAAACACAAATATCAAAGCATAAAAATCTGTCAGATAGAAAGTCAGCATGCCTCTTAGGCATAAAAATGGAAACTGCTATAAAATGCTTATTTTAGCCGTATAATGCCAAAATGGGACATTTTAACAGAATTTCTTTCAAATAAAGATTTAAATCCTTTACTTTTATTGAATTTGGCAAATTGAAACCAGCAAACCATTCAGGGAAGTTGCCAAAGTACAGAATCTTGATTTCCTGAATTCATCTAATAGTATAGAAAGACTTGACCGATTCTAATTAAACTTTGCATGACCTAATCTTAGGGAATTATAAGATAGTTGGCCAAGTTTCATGGCCATAGGATATATATCATAGAAACTATGGCTATTTTAATATTGAAATTTGGATGTTTAATTTTGATGTTTAAATCAAATAATTTCAACTATCAAGATTTGGGCTTTAAAAATTTAAATATTGCAAAAATTTGCTTTTTAAATGCTCTTAGATATAATATATGAGGTATTAAAAGCAACTGAACACTCATTTGATTTATCAGATTTATTACAATTATTCAAAAGTCAAATTTATATGAGCCTGTGCCTGAAAATTGAGATTTTCGAATTAAGGGGAGCCTTACATAAACATGCATTTTTCCAACCAATTTGAAGTTTTGAAGGTTTTTACCATAAATTATTCTTCCATATATATTAAATGTACTTTAAATTGAAAGAAAAGTTACAAAAGCATACCACATGAGTATAAAATGGTCTTAGGTCATGCAAGACTGAACATTATTTAGAGTCAATTTAGGCCGTAGCACATATTTACATATAAAATGCATACAGAAGCTATAAGAAATGGAAATTTGTTACTTTTGCTCATTTCTATGCTAAGATGTCATGATACAAAGTCTAATTGCAAAAGGACTCTTGCATTCAACTTTTTGCAGACAGTATGGTCTGATGCACAGTTTTTCACTTTTCAATGGAAAACTTGCATGTAGTTTTAGTCTTAACTGGCATATATTTGAACCACATGCTATCCTACAGAAGAAAATAAAGGTAGTATATGAAATGGATAAGGTGCACAGATCATTGTCAAGTGCTTTTCTACAGATTTAGTGAAATATTTATGATGGACTACAAATTTTATGTACAAAGCTCTTCACATTTCACATACATCAAACAGGCCGTTCGACCAGTTCCTAATTACAACACATTTTGCACATTTTTCTGTGATAATCTACTTTTCTCTACATTCAGAGTTCACAAATGGTTAAAAGAATTTGAGTTAATCATAGAAACACAAATATCAAAGCATAAAATTTGTCAGATAGAAAGTCAGCATGCCTCTTAGGCATAAAATGGAAACTGCTATAAAATGCTTATTTTAGCCGTATAATGCCAAAATGGGACATTTTAACAGAATTTCTTTCAAATAAAGATTTAAATCCTTTACTTTTATTGAATTTGGCAAATTGAAACCAGCAAACCATTCAGGGAAGTTGCCAAAGTACAGAATCTTGATTTCCTGAATTCATCTCTTAGGCCGAGAACACAGTTATTTCAGTAGTGCATTTCTTTTAGACAACAAATTCAAATTAAAAAATCGCACCTGCTCTATCTCAAAAGATTTTTACAGTGTAGTGTACTACTATTGGGACAAATAATATCAAAATTATAGAAAAGCCTACCAGCTCTAACTCAAAATATTGACAATTCTATGTTAAGGGGGTCTAAAATTCAGTTTGACAGCTTCAGACATACTAGTTTTTGACCTTTTTGAACTGGACCAAATCACTACTTAACATAAAGATTCAGCACCCAAATTTTTTAACATGTAATTTCATCCCTTTACTTAATATTTCATGCATAAAATATAAAGAAATAAATTTGGAAAGTGTATGAACAAAATTTGCAAGTTATACACTGTCCACACTAGGGACTATATTTGTAGACAACGAAAATCTAAGGACGATAACTGTGTTCTCGGACCTAATAGTATAGAAAGACTTGACCGATTCTAATTAAACTTTGCATGACCTAATCTTAGGGAATTATAAGATAGTGGCCAAGTTTCATGGCCATAGGATATATATCATAGAAACTATGGCTATTTTAATATTGAAATTTGGATGTTTAATTTTGATGTTTAAATCAAATAATTTCAACTATCAAGATTTGGGCTTTAAAATTTAAATATTGCAAAATTTGCTTTTTAAATGCTCTTAGATATAATATATGAGGTATTAAAAGCAACTGAACACTCATTTGATTTATCAGATTTATTACAATTATTCAAAAGTCAAATTTATATGAGCCTGTGCCTGAAAATTGAGATTTTCGAATTAAGGGAGCCTTACATAAACATGCATTTTTCCAACCAATTTGAAGTTTTTGAAGGTTTTTACCATAAATTATTCTTCCATATATATTAAATGTACTTTAAATTGAAAGAAAAGTTACAAAAGCATACCACATGAGTATAAAATGGTCTTAGGTCATGCAAGACTGAACATTATTTAGAGTCAATTTAGGCCGTAGCACATATTTACATATAAAATGCATACAGAAGCTATAAGAAATGGAAATTTGTTACTTTTGCTCATTTCTATGCTAAGATGTCATGATACAAGAAGTCTAATTGCAAAAGGACTCTTGCATTCAACTTTTTGCAGACAGTATGGTCTGATGCACAGTTTTTCACTTTTCAATGGAAAACTTGCATGTAGTTTTAGTCTTAACTGGCATATATTTGAACCACATGCTATCCTACAGAAGAAAATAAAGGTAGTATATGAAATGGATAAGGTGCACAGATCATTGTCAAGTGCTTTTTTTACAGATTTAGTGAAATATTTATGATGGACTACAAATTTTATGTACAAAGCTCTTCACATTTCACATACATCAAACAGGCCGTTCGACCAGTTCCTAATTACAACACATTTTGCACATTTTTTCTGTGATAATCTACTTTTCTCTACATTCAGAGTTCACAAATGGTTAAAAGAATTTGAGTTAATCATAGAAACACAAATATCAAAGCATAAAAATTTGTCAGATAGAAAGTCAGCATGCCTCTTAGGCATAAAAATGGAAACTGCTATAAAATGCTTATTTTAGCCGTATAATGCCAAAATGGGACATTTTAACAGAATTTCTTTCAAATAAAGATTTAAATCCTTTACTTTTATTGAATTTGGCAAATTGAAACCAGCAAACCATTCAGGGAAGTTGCCAAAGTACAGAATCTTGATTTCCTGAATTCATCTCTTAGGCCGAGAACACAGTTATTTCGTAGTGCATTTCTTTTAGACAACAAATTCAAATTAAAAAATCGCACCTGCTCTATCTCAAAAGATTTTTACAGTGTAGTGTACTACTATTGGGACAAATAATATCAAAATTATAGAAAAGCCTACCAGCTCTAACTCAAAATATTGACAATTCTATGTTAAGGGGTCTAAAATTCAGTTTGACAGCTTCAGACATACTAGTTTTGACCTTTTGAACTGGACCAAATCACTACTTAACATAAAGATTCAGCACCCAAATTTTTTAACATGTAATTTCATCCCTTTACTTAATATTTCATGCATAAAATATAAAGAAATAAATTTGGAAAGTGTATGAACAAAATTTGCAAGTTATACACTGTCCACACTAGGGACTATATTTGTAGACAACGAAAATCTAAGGACGATAACTGTGTTCTCGGACCTAATAGTATAGAAAGACTTGACCGATTCTAATTAAACTTTGCATGACCTAATCTTAGGGAATTATAAGATAGTTGGCCAAGTTTCATGGCCATAGGATATATATCATAGAAACTATGGCTATTTTAATATTGAAATTTGGATGTTTAATTTTGATGTTTAAATCAAATAATTTCAACTATCAAGATTTGGGCTTTAAAATTTAAATATTGCAAAAATTTGCTTTTAAATGCTCTTAGATATAATATATGAGGTATTAAAAGCAACTGAACACTCATTTGATTTATCAGATTTATTACAATTATTCAAAAGTCAAATTTATATGAGCCTGTGCCTGAAAATTGAGATTTTCGAATTAAGGGGAGCCTTACATAAACATGCATTTTTTCCAACCAATTTGAAGTTTTTGAAGGTTTTTTACCATAAATTATTCTTCCATATATATTAAATGTACTTTAAATTGAAAGAAAAGTTACAAAAAGCATACCACATGAGTATAAAATGGTCTTAGGTCATGCAAGACTGAACATTATTTAGAGTCAATTTAGGCCGTAGCACATATTTACATATAAAATGCATACAGAAGCTATAAGAAATGGAAATTTGTTACTTTTGCTCATTTCTATGCTAAGATGTCATGATACAAGAAGTCTAATTGCAAAAGGACTCTTGCATTCAACTTTTTTTGCAGACAGTATGGTCTGATGCACAGTTTTTTCACTTTTCAATGGAAAACTTGCATGTAGTTTTAGTCTTAACTGGCATATATTTGAACCACATGCTATCCTACAGAAGAAAATAAAGGTAGTATATGAAATGGATAAGGTGCACAGATCATTGTCAAGTGCTTTTCTACAGATTTAGTGAAATATTTATGATGGACTACAAATTTTATGTACAAAGCTCTTCACATTTCACATACATCAAACAGGCCGTTCGACCAGTTCCTAATTACAACACATTTTGCACATTTTTCTGTGATAATCTACTTTTCTCTACATTCAGAGTTCACAAATGGTTAAAAGAATTTGAGTTAATCATAGAAACACAAATATCAAAGCATAAAAATTTGTCAGATAGAAAGTCAGCATGCCTCTTAGGCATAAAAATGGAAACTGCTATAAAATGCTTATTTTAGCCGTATAATGCCAAAATGGGACATTTTAACAGAATTTCTTTCAAATAAAGATTTAAATCCTTTACTTTTATTGAATTTGGCAAATTGAAACCAGCAAACCATTCAGGGAAGTTGCCAAAGTACAGAATCTTGATTTCCTGAATTCATCTCTTAGGCCGAGAACACAGTTATTTCGTAGTGCATTTCTTTTAGACAACAAATTCAAATTAAAAATCGCACCTGCTCTATCTCAAAAGATTTTACAGTGTAGTGTACTACTATTGGGACAAATAATATCAAAATTATAGAAAAGCCTACCAGCTCTAACTCAAAATATTGACAATTCTATGTTAAGGGGGTCTAAAATTCAGTTTGACAGCTTCAGACATACTAGTTTTTGACCTTTTGAACTGGACCAAATCACTACTTAACATAAAGATTCAGCACCCAAATTTTTTAACATGTAATTTCATCCCTTTACTTAATATTTCATGCATAAAATATAAAGAAATAAATTTGGAAAGTGTATGAACAAAATTTGCAAGTTATACACTGTCCACACTAGGGACTATATTTGTAGACAACGAAAATCTAAGGACGATAACTGTGTTCTCGGACCAAATTCTTTAGAGCCTCTAGTTATATGGCAGTGTCTGCGCGTACCCGCATGCGGGTACGAATAGTAAAATTGCCGCTCGTAGGCTACGCGTACCCACATCCGGTTTTATAATAAAATGCCATCGGATCGGGAATGAAACGTGAAATATATACGGAATTTGTCGCAATTAGTGAATAAATTGATTAAAACTACTCAGAAGTTTTATACATATTTATATATAGGTAAGTGAACAGTTTTTTTCAGTTAATAAATATTCTTAAAATGGAAAAGAGTGATATACATGTGGGGAAGACATTTCATAGTTATCATGAATTAGAACAGTCGATTAATTTTATACAATTAAAGTTTAACAGAATACATTTTTCATGTATTCATGGAGGCAAAAATTCCAAACAAATTTGATAGAAAAGGCCTAACACAAGGTACTTGTTTTAAAGTGTAGTTTTAAATCGAATTTGCCGCGTTTCATTCATTCTACTATGTGTTATAGTAGTCTCAGGTCAAGTTTTTTTATGTCGAATACTTCTAGTTTTCCTATTTTAAACCGTTCTTAATATAAAGGATATGCCTACTTTTAATACATTTCAAATGGAATCTCCTTTCCACTTTAAACTTGGCGTGACTAAAGATGGACAAAACCTGATTGCGAGGGAAGCAAATTGTTTATTTGATCATCTTCTGTTTTACATTTTACTAAAAGATTATTTTAAATCTCATATGGGTATTTTTCAAATTCAGTAAAATTTAATTCTTTAAATTTGCATTTACATTTTATAATAGTATTAATTTTATCGTGTTTTTCTTTTACAGGGACTGTACAGTTTCATTTTCCATCAGTGTGCATTTAATTTGCAATGTTTATTATGTATTATTATTAAATAAATACAATTTGAAAATATCACTTTTCATACTCTTCACTCTTTCTACACGAAATCCCCATATTATCGATAATTTCCATTTATATTTCACGTTTCATTCCCGATCCGATGGCATTTTTTATAAAACCGGATGTGGGTACGCGTAGCCTACGAATGGCAATTTGACTATTCGTACCTGCATGCGGGTACGCGCAGACACTGCCTAGTTATATAAGACATAAATGTTATGTGTGATGAAAGAATCACTAGATTTCTAATATTATCGAGTTTAAACCAGAATAGATTCTATAATTTCATTAATACATATTTATCCTGCAATTGCCCTTTTCTGCGATACAAATGCAGGTTGACAGATAACATGGATCAATTAACATATAGTGTATGTTTATAGTCTCCTGGTTATCTTGCTTCTATTGCAAAGAAACCACTATGTTCAAATTACTGTTTACAAAACAGTTCAATTGGGGGTCCTGATCACGGTCCGCATTTGAGTTATGTCGATTTCACTCAAAAACAAATTCAACAATTTGGACGAGAAAAAAACTAAACATTCAATGTTAAATTGCAGGATACAAACAATATTCATACGGTGTAGGAACATATAAAATAATTTTTGCTAATTTCTCTAAAACTATAGCAATAAGGGCAAAACTGACAGGATAAAAATGGCCAGCACAAAATCTATCCTCCTATTTTGAGTTATTGCCCCTGAAATGTTGATTTGTTACTTTTTTTGGCATTTCCTTGTCATTGTTTTAAAAACTATCGGAGCTAGGTTAAAAGTGTACATTGCAAAAAAAGCATTGCAAGATGTATCCACCTTGAAAATTAGAGAAAAATCTGTATACTTTTTTTTTGGCGTTATTGCCCTGAAATATTGATTTTTTTTACAAATTTTTTCATTCTTTTTTTTTTGGTTGTTAATTTGAAAACTATTGGAGCTAGGTTAAAACTGCATGACAAGATCTTTCCACGATATTTTTGACTCATTTTGGAGTTGTTACCCTAGAAATGTTGATTTTTACTGTTTTTTTGCAGTTATGGCTGTTATCCACAGGCACTTGTTTCTATCCATGGGAAGCCCCACTATCAACGTATATTTACGAGAAGGTACCCAACTATTTTTTTCACCTCTCTCCGCTTCAAACCCTTATTTTGCTGTCAATTCATTCTCAAATTTATTGTTCCATACACCATTCGATTCGTGAAAAGTTTTTCTTTCAGATGGTATGGATTGTATTTACCTTTAGGGTACCCCTTACGTCCAATACACAAGATTTTTCAATAAATTTTCATGTGATTGTTTTTAGTCCTCCTACAAAATACAACAACTACCGGTTTAAGGCAGCGAATTTCAATACTGCTTGTGATTGGTCGGTTCATAGTTCATAGGGTTATGCATAAGTTAAAGGTTATTACACTCTCTAGATTTTACTTATTCATTTATGACTCTCTAGACTTATCATCACTGTTTTATGCAAATTATCTAGGACTAAAACTTTAAAGACTACACGAATAAATATATCCCATATATTTTCTGTTTTCTAAAATTTAAAAAAATCCCCAGTGAAATGATATTTGTAGCATCGTTATTTTTCTTTTTAATAAGGATTCAGTCCGTGAAATTTTGATACCGGAAGTTGTTGTATTTTGTAGGAGGACTAAAACAATCACATGAAAATTTATTGACAAATCTTGTGTATTGAGGTAAGGGTACCCTAAGGGTAAATACAATCCATACCATCTGAAAGAAAACTTTCATGAATCGAATGGTGTATGGAACAATAAATTTGAGAATGAATTGACAGCAAAATAAGGGTTTGAAGCGGACAGGTGAATAAAGTAGTTGGGTACCTTCTCGTAAATATACGTTGATAGTGGGGCTTCCCATGGATAGAAACAAGTGCCTGTGCTGTTATCTTTAGGAACTGATAAGAAATAGGTTAAACATGTAAGTAAACTCATCATAAATACCTGATACGCCAGAAACAAAAGCCTCATCAGCATTATCAGAGACACTATAATAAAAAAAATAACAAAGGCCAAATAAAGTATGAAGTTGAAGAGCACTGACACTAGGAAAGCCATATGGTTGAAGCGCCTGATTATTGGCTAATACGCCAGAATATGGTTATTTATTTACCAATAATTCATAAAAATAGATGTTTGACACAGAAATAGACGTCCGCCTTTAACTTTAGCCGTTTGCTGTATTTTTAGACTTTCCGTGCGGCGGTTTAGACGTTTACCGTAATCCCTCTGATACTCTTAGATAACGATGTCCCTTTAATAACTCGCGCGAACGACAACGTGTGTATTATTTAACATTAGCTATAGTATTTAAATGTTTCAGTTAATGCACATGATTTATCGTGTCGACGAGAATTAGCTGTTCGTCCGATAAAACTGATGTGTATTGAGTCGTCAATAGAACCAGTGATGCGTGAGCGACGGTTATAAATACATCGTTGTAATGTAGAACAGATATATATATACAATGTTTTCAGAATCTGTTAAAATTAACCATCTTATTTACGATTTTTTTGAAAATATAGTTACCTGTAAACCAAGACAGAAACAGATAGTATAGATCTATGGTTTAGACAGAGACATATAATACAATATGTCTCTGGTTTAGATGATTAAATATTTTTTCTTGGAATCTTTTATGTGTTGCAGGTTTCGAATTAAGGGGACAGATCGAAATACAAATACGAAACGCTTTTAAGCATGGCTTTCCTGATGAATTAAATATCGAATTTTTTCATTGGTCAATAATAAAAATCTATTTTAATACGACCAATGGACACGATGAATACACGTGGTAACTTTGCAATACACAACTACAAATATTTATGAATGGAAGTGGTTTATTAAATTAAAGGTTCAAATTAGAAAATACGGAAATAAATGCAAATAAATAAAGGTTCAAATTGGAAAATACGGAAATAAATGCAATCAAATTAAAGGTTCAAATTGGAAAATGTGTTTAACCAGAGACATATATACACAGAGATTGGCAACTGTAACAGTGGTCAGCATATGTCTCTGGTTTAACTTTGAGTTTGTCACTTGTCAGTAGCCTATTCATTCTATAACATGAACCGATAAGTATGTCCCATGCAGGTTATAAATATGAGGGACTTATAAAATGTTCTTGATTACAAGTATATTGATTGATATGAACACACTTAACAGGCACGTGATATTTATTATTGTTTTAATGTGATGACCCTAGTAGAATTTATTAAATGCCTTTCTGGTGATATTACGATTTAATTTTAAAGTATCTAGTTTATATTTTTAAATATAAGTCAAATAAATGTATGCTATTTTTTGTGGTATTATTTGGGCGATTTTCCTCATGAGGACCCAAAATTCCGTAAGGTTTTACCAAATACAGCTAAGGTAATCTATTCCTGGGGTTGAAAATTCTTAGCATTTCGAAAAATTCAAAGTTTTGTAAACAATCAATTTATTATTATCAATGATAATTCATGTCAACACAGAAGTGCTGATTTGCAAATATGATCAGTAACACAAAGAATAACTAGTATAGTATGTGCATATAAAAGTCCTAAATAGCAAACTGGCTATTTTTTCACCAGGTGAGTGATACAGGCACAGGTGTGTCTCTTGTTCTTTAAGCTACAATCATGACGATCAAACAATTAAATATAATAAAATAAACATTTTATTTTTAACCTAACGGGAGGGATTGTGCTTGATTTTCATATGATGAAGACATAATCTTTCAATCAGTTTAATTGAGGTCTGGAGCTGGCATGTCAGTAACTGCTAGTAGTCCTTTGTTAATTTATGTATCATTGTCATTTTGCTTAGTTTCTTCTGTTACCTATTCTGACATCGGACTCGGATTTCTTTTAAACTGAGTTTTACTGTGCGTATTGCTGTGTGTTTGTTTATTCTATATTGGCTAGAGGTATAGGGGGAGGGTTGAGATCTCACAAAATACGTTTAACCCTGCCGCCTCTGGCCTTTGTTAGTCTTGTATGTTTTTTTAAATTTTAGTTCATTTATATGTTTCGGAGTTTAGTGTGTCGTCCGTTTTCACTGAACTAGTACACATTTTTGTTTAGGGGCCAGCTGAAGCCCGCCTCTGGGTGCGGGATTTTCTTGCTGTGTTCAAGACCAATTGGTGGCCTTGGGCTGTTTTCAATTTTATTGTTGTCACATGAAATTTCAGAAATTTTATATCTTTAGCATTAATTCAGTTGTCTCTTTTTAAAGCCGGTATTTAATTTTTGTGTGAATTCGTATTAGATTTACCAGTACTTATATAACTGCTAAATTCAAAATTTTACAAGATGTACAAAATTTTAATCCTGGTATCTGTGATTACTTAATTTCCCATATCTGTTGTATATAACAATTACTCTTCAGTCTATTATATGCTATGACAATCAAATTTGAATATCGGATTTTGATAATGACAATAAATAACTATGACATGACAAGGAGACAGAGCTGCATAAGCTGTCATAGCTTTCTGGCACAAAACATATAAAGTCATAGAACAACTTTGAGAGCTATTATTGTTGTTTTAAAAGTGACATTTTCGATTCATTTGTCTACATTGCCCATCAGCTCTTTTTGGATTGAGAGGTTGTCAATTCTATCTTAAAATTTCTTATCAGCTGAAAAAATGGTAGCCAGATAAGATTATTAGTTGTCTGACTAAGACTTATCAGACAAGTAGAAGCAGAAAAAAAAACCCAGAAACAAGTCTGGAGTATTAATGTTAAAAATAATTTATATTATCTTTTCTTTTTCCTGTTAATAATAATTGTCTCCAAAATCCTCCTGATGATTATTTTGCCACCAGTTTTATTATTTTTTTCAGATTCATGCAGAGGGATCTGTAGCTGTCACTGATAAATGTAAAAAGACATGAAAGAGACATCTTTTTGAGAAATGACTATGTGTTGATTTTATTTGAATGGTTAACACTGGCCATTGCTTGAATAAGTGTTTTTAAAACAACAAAATGGATTTACTGTTCACCTTCATGTAAAAAAGGAAATACATAGGATATGGTACATTTGGAACAGCAAGGAGAATCAAATCTTTTGATATGCATGTAAGGTTTCTAAATAATCCTCCAATTCAACAGTCAATAATTTAATGCCTTTAAAAAAGTCCCTGGACAACTCTTGATTGCATTTCAGATTCAAAATTATAGTAGAGATCAATTTTCAGTCTAGAGTTAAGGTATGATAGAAACTGGTAGTTGGATGATAAACTTTCGACATATTTTGGTTAAATTGTGTTTGGGTTGTTATCCTATTGACATTTACACATGTCTTATTATGGTCGTATATATTTATAAAATGTGACCTTTTCTTTGACATCTTTGAAGTTTCTATGAAACTGTATGATTTCACATAAACAAATTGTCATACGTCCTACCATTTTGTTGTAAAATCAATTAAATATCAAAGCATCGTTGGTGCTGTGATCCAGCCATTTTTTTTAGCTACTGGTAGTTGGATATTTCTTTTTTTTTATCTCATTTTCAATATTTCTTTCTTTATACAAGCTTCTGTAAGACATTTAAAACAACCATCACAACTTTGGATAAGGGATTTTAGCTCAAAATGTTAAGTTGTGTTTAAACACTTTACACAGAGAAACCAAGGGACAATCTAAAATCATAAGTTAAAAAAAAAAAAAACACAAGGATTGAAATGTGGAACGTCATCATTTTCATTATTATTTCACTAAAAAAATACCAGTTGATTTTCCTTTTTAAATCATGAAATTCTCAAAAAAGATTGTTCTTTTTCTAAGGTTCTTTTGACAAGTAATTGAAATAACTGATGCCAGTGATGGGAAGACTGCAGGAGTTACAATACCATGAATACCTGAGAATTTAAAATCATATTCTCAGGTATCATGGTGAACAAAAAATCAAAGAGCTGATAGCTGTGAGGTGAAGAAGATACATGAAAGGATAACTTGAATTACATCGAAAACAGACCCACCAACCTAGCCTGATATGTGCCATTGTTGCTTTCGACGTATTTTTTTTCTTCCAAAAATAATATACTTACTCATGTCTCCATTAAAAAAAGATTTAACTAAACATGAAAATCTAATATTGTTGATTGAAATTATATTTTCTATAATTCCATACATTGCATCTCAGCATGTTCAACTTGAGGGAAACAAATATACCAGGAATTGATTAGGATTCACTTGAAAGTTTTTCTGTCCAAGGTGGTTATTCACTTTAAGTATTCTGGCTTCCTTTGTCAATAAAAACTGGCCACCATGATTTTAGTAAAGTGTGCAGAAAGTGGGGTTTAACACTAGCAACATCAATCAATCAAGTATGAATTGGTATAGTTGTTCAGTTACTTATTTTTTGTTTCATTATAAACATATTTTGAAAAGTGCTGAATATATCCAATGTAGATTTTGAAAGTTGGCAGGTATTAAATTATTAACACTTAAGTCTCCTCGGAAACTTAAATTAAGTTACTTGACCACCCAGCAGTATTGGATTTCAGAAGACTTGAACGTATTCTTCCACCAAAAACTTGATATATCATTCTTGCATTAAATTCAGAAAGATAATTGGGTTGTTTTAAGTTTTTTAGACAAACTTATCTCTCTAAATGTACTTGTAAATGGTTGCTTTTGGAGGTATTTCTATGTTTAAACATAGGTATGCAATTTTTCTAACTCATCTTATGATCATTTATTCATGCTTGATAAAAATTATATCGGACACTGATGATGAACAGTTTTATTTCATAAACATAATATTACTAAAAAGTTGTATTCAATTGTTCAAAGATGGAGAATTTCTCAATATTGATACAAATTCTTTTGATATTTAAATTTTTAGAAGGGGCACTGATTTTTAATATTTTCTTTTTTCTCAATTAAATTATTTTGAAATGATTGGAAATAGAAAAGGAATCGTCAAAGGAAGGTGTAGTATATTTTTTATTGAAGTTTGACTTAATAATTTCCAGAAAGAGGCATTGCAAATGCACCTTTTCAACAACAACAAATAAATAACTAACTTTTGTTTAAATTGGTGCGCATTTTATATATATCATCCCTAATGAAGTATATGAGATAAATACACAATAACACTTCATTGGACACTGTTTTAACAACATTTATCTAGGTTATAAATCATCCCTTATGAAGTATATGAGATAAATACACAATAACACCTATTGGACACTGTTTTAAGAACATTTATCTATGTTATAAATCATACCTTATGAAGTATATGAGAAAATACACAATAACACTTTATTAGACACTGTTCTAACAACATTTATCTAAGTTATAAATTATCCTAATGAAGAATATGAGATAAATACACAATAACACTTTATTGGACACTGTTTTAAAACCAGTTATCTATGTTATATCTCATCCCTAATGAAGTATAGAGACAAACACACAATAACACTTTATTGGACACTGTTTTAACAACATTTATCTAGGTTATATATCATCCCTTATGAAGTATATGAGATAAATACACATTAACACCTATTGGACACTGTTTTAGCAACATTTATCTAGGTTAAATATCATCCCTAATGAAGTATATGAGATAAATACAAAATAACACTTCAATGGACACTGTTTTAGCAACATTTATCTATGTTATAAATCATCCCTTATGAAGTATATGAGATAAATACACAATAACACCTATTGGAGACTGTGTTAGCAACATTTATCTAGGTTATATATCATCCCTAATGAAGTATATGAATTAAATACACAATAACACTTCATTGGACACTGTTTTAACAACATTTATCTAGGTTATATATCATCCCTAATGAAGTATATGAGATAAATACACAATAACACTTCATTGGACACTGTTTTAGCAACATTTATCTAGGTTATATATCATCCCTGATGAAGTATATGAGATAAATACACAATGACACTTCATTGGACACTGTTTTAGCAGCATTTATATATGTTATATATCATCCCTAAGGAAGTATATGAGATAAATACACAATAACACCTATTGGACACTGTTTTAGCAACATTTATCTAGGTTATAAATCATCTCTAATGAAGTATATGAGATAAATACACAATAACACTTCATTGGACACTGTTTTAACAACATTTATCTAGGTTATAAATCATCCCTAATGAAGTATATCAGATAAATACACAATAACACTTCATTGGACACTGTTTTAGCAACATTTATCTAGGTTATAGATCATCCCTAATGAAGTATATGAGATAAATACACAATAACACTTCATTGGACACTGTTTAAACAACATATATCTAGGTTATATATCATCCCTGATGAAGTATATGAGATAAATACACAATGACACTTCATTGGACACTGTTTTAGCAGCATTTATATATGTTATATATCATCCCTTAGGAAGTATATGAGATAAATACACAATAACACCTATTGGACACTGTTTTAGCAACATTTATCTAGGTTATAAATTATCTCTAATGAAGTATATGAGATAAATACACAATAACACTTCATTGGACACTGTTTTAACAACATTTATCTAGGTTATAAATCATCCCTAATGAAGTATATCAGATAAATACACAATAACACTTCATTGGACACTGTTTTAGCAACATTTATCTAGGTTATATATCATCCCTGATGAAGTATATGAGATAAATACACAATAACACTTCATTGGACACTGTTTAAACAACATATATCTAGGTTATATATCATCCCTGATGAAGTATATGAGATAAATACACAATAACACCTATTGGACACTGTTTTAGCAACATTTATTTAGGTTATAAATCATCCCTAATGAAGTATATCAGATAAATACACAATAACACTTTATTTGGACACTGTTTTAGCAACATTTATCTAGGATAAATATCATCCCTAATGAAGTATATGAGATAAATACAAAATAACACTTCATTGGACACTGTTTTAGCAACATTTATCTATGTTATAAATCATCCCTTATCAAGTATATGAGATCAATGCACAATAACACTTCATTGGACACTGTTTAAACAACATTTATCTAGGTTAAATATCATCCCTAATGAAGTATATGAGATAAATACAAAATAACACTTCATTGGACACTGTTTTAGCAACATTTATCTATGTTATAAATCATCCCTTATGAAGTATATGAGATAAATACACAATTACACTTTATTGGACACTGTTTTTCCAACATTTATCTAGGTTAAATATCATCCCTAATGAAGTATATGAGATAAATACACAATAACACTTCATTGGACACTGTTTAAGCAACATTTATCTAGGTTAAATATCATCCCTAATGAAGTATATGAGATAAATACACAATAACACTTCATTGGACACTGTTTTAGCAACATTTATCTAGGTTAAATATCATCCCTAATGAAGTAGATGAGATAAATACAAAATAACACTTCATTTGACACTGTTTTTGCAACATTTATCTATGTTATAAATCATCCCTTATGAAGTATATGAGATAAATACACAATAACACCTATTAGACCATGTTTTAGCAACATTTATCTAGGTTATATATCATCCTTAATGAAGTATATGAATTAAATACAAAATAACACTTCATTGGACACTGTTTTAACAACATTTATTTAGGTTATAAATCATCCCTAATGAAGTATATGAGATAAATACACAATAACAGTTCATTGGACACCGTTTAAGCAACATGTATCTAGGTTAAATATCATCCCTAATGAAGTATATGAGATAAATACAAAGTAACACTTCATTGGACACTGTTTTAGCAACATTTATCTATGTTATAAATCATCCCTTATGAAGTATATGAGATAAATACACAATAACACCTATTGGACACTGTTTTAGCAACATTTATCTGGGTTATATATCATCCTTAATGAAGTATATGAATTAAATACAAAATAACACTTCATTGGACACTGTTTTAACAACACTTATTTAGGTTATATATCATCCCTAATGAAGTATATGAGATAAATACACAATAACACTTCATTGGACACTGTTTTTGCAACATTTATCTAGGTTATAAATCATCCCTAATGAAGTATATGAGATAAATACACAATAACACTTCATTGGACACTGTTTTAGCAAGATTTATCTAGGTTATATATCATCCTTAATGAAGTATATGAATTAAATGCAAAATAACACTTCATTGGACACTGTTTTAACAACATTTATTTAGGTTATATATCATCCCTAATGAAGTATATAAGATAAATACACAATAACACTTCATTGGACACTGTTTTAACAACATTTATCTAGGTTATAAATCATCCCTTATGAAGTATATGAGATAAATACACAATAACACTTCATTGGACACTGTTTAAACAACATATATCTAGGTTATATATCATCCCTTATGAAGTATATGAGAGAAATACTCAATAACACCTATTGGACACTGTTTTAGCAACATTTATTTAGGTTATAAATCATCCCTAATGAAGTATATGAGATAAATACACAATAACACTTCATTGGACACTGTTTTAACAACATTTATCTAGGTTATAAATCATCCTTAATGAAGTATATGAGATAAATACACAATAACACTTCATTGGACACTGTTTTAGCAACATTTATCTATGTTATAAATCACTCCTTATGAAGTATATGAGATAAATACACAATAACACCTATTGGACACTGTTTTAGCAAGATTTATCTAGGTTATATATCATCCTTAATGAAGTATATGAATTAAATGCAAAATAACACTTCATTGGACACTGTTTTAACAACATTTATTTAGGTTATATATCATCCCTAATGAAGTATATGAGATAAATACACAATAACACTTCCTTGGACACTGTTTTAGCAACATTTATCTAGGTTATATATCATCCCTTATGAAGTTTATGAGATAAATACACAATAACACTTCATTGGACACTGTTTGAGCAGCATTTATCTAGGTTATATATCATCCCTAATGAAGTATATGAGACAAATACACAATAACACCTATTGGACACTGTTTTAGCAACATTTATCTAGGTTATAAATCATCCCTAATGAAGTATATGAGATAAATACACAATAACACTTCATTGAACACTGTTTTAACGACATTTATCTAGGTTATAAATCATCCCTAATGAAGTATATGAGATAAATACACAATAACACTTCATTGAACACTGTTTTAAGGACATTTATCTAGGTTATAAATCATCTCTAATGAAGTATATGAGATAAATACACAATAACACTTCATTGGACACTGTTTTAGCAACATTTATCTAGGTTATAAATCATTCATAATGAAGTATATGAGATAAATACACAATAACACTTCATTGGACACTGTTTAAGCAACATATATCTAGGTTATATATCATCCCTAATGAAGTATATGAGATAAATACACAATAACACTTTATTGGACACTGTTTTAGGAACATTTATCTAGGTTATATATCATCCCTTATGAAGTATATGAGATAAATACACAATAGCACTTTATTGGACACTGTTTTAGCAACATTTATCTAGGTTATAAATCATCCCTTATGAAGGATATGAAATAAATACACAATAACACCTATTGGACACTGTTTTAGCAACATTTATCTAGGTTATATATCATCTCTTATGAAGTATATGAGATAAATACACATTAACTCTTTATTGGACACTGTTTTAACAACATGTATCTAGGTTATAAATCATCCGTTATGAAGTATAGAGATAAATACACAATAACACTTTTTGGACACTGTTTTAGCAACATTTATCTAGGTTATATATCATCCCTAATGAAGTATATGAGATAAATACAAAATAACACTTCATTGGACACTGTTTTAGCAACATTTATCTAGGTTAAAGATCATCCCTAATGAAGTATATGAGATAAATACACAATGACACTTCATTGGACACTGTTTTAGCAGCATTTATATATGTTATATATCATCCCTAAGGAAGTATATGAGATAAATACACAATAACACCTATTGGACACTGTTTTAGCAACATTTATCTAGGTTAAAGATCATCCCTAATGAAGTATATGAGATAAATACACAATGACACTTCATTGGACACTGTTTTAGCAGCATTTATATATGTTATATATCATCCCTAAGGAAGTATATGAGATAAATACACAATAACACCTATTGGACACTGTTTTAGCAACATTTATCTAGGTTATAAATCATCCCTTATGAAGTATATGTGATAAATACAAAATAACACTTCATTGGACACTTTTTAGCAACATTTATCTATGTTATAAATCATCCCTAATGAAGTATATGAGATAAATACAAAATAACACTTTATTGGACACTTTTTAGCAACATTTATCTATGTTATAAATCATCCCTAATGAAGTATATGAGATAAATACAAAATAACACTTCATTGGACACTGTTTTAGCAACATTTATCTATGTTATAAATCATCCCTTATGAAGTATATGTGATAAATACACAATAACACCTATTGGAGGCTGTTTTAACAACATTCATCTAGGTTATAAATCATCCCTTATGAAGTATATGAGATAAATACACAATAACACTTGATTGAACACTGTCTTTGCAACATTTATCTAGGTTAAATATCATCCCTTATGAAGTATATAAGATAAATACACAATAACACTTTATTGGACACTGTTTAAAGAACATTTATCTATGTTATAAATCATCCCTTATGAAGTATATGAGATAAATACACAATAACTCTTTATTGGATGCTGTTTTAGCAACATTTATCTAGGTTATATATCATCCCTTATGAAGGATATGAGATAAATACACAATAACACCTATTGGACACTGTTTTAGCAACATTTAGCTAGGTTATATATCATCCCTAATGAAGTATATGAATTAAATACACAATAACACTTTATTGGACACTGTTTTAACAACATTTATCTAGGTTATATATCATCCCTTATGAAGTATATGAGATAAATACACAATGACACTTGATTGGACACTGTTTTAGCAGCATTTATGTATGTTATATATCATCCCTAAGGAAGTATATGAGATAAATACACAATAACACCTATTGGACACTGTTTTAGCAACATTTATCTAGGTTATAAATCATCCCTTATGAAGTATATGTGATAAATACAAAATAACACTTCATTGGACACTTTTTAGCAACATTTATCTAGGTTAAAAATCATCCCTAATGAAGTATATAAGATAAATACACAATAACACTTTATTGGACACTGTTTAAGAACATTTATCTATGTTATAAATCATCCCTAATGAAGTATATGAGATAAATACAAAATAACACTTCATTGGACACTGTTTTAGCAACATTTATCTATGTTATAAATCATCCCTCATGAAGTATATGTGATAAATACACAATAACACCTATTGGAGACTGTTTTAGCAACATTTATCTAGGTTATAAATCATCTCTAATGAAGTATATGAGATAAATAAACAATAACACTTCATTGGACACTGTTTTAACAACATTTATCTAGGTTATAAATCATCCCTAATGAAGTATATGAGATAAATAGACAATAACACTTCATTGGGCACTGTTTTAGCAACATTTATCTAGGTTATAGATCATCCCTAATGAAGTATATGAGATAAATACACAATAACACTTCATTGGACACTGTTTAAACAACATATATCTAGGTTATATATCATCCCGTATGAAGTATATGAGAGAAATAAACAATAACACCTATTGGACACTGTTTTAGCAACATTTATTTAGGTTATAAATCATCCCTAATGAAGTATATGAGATAAATACACAATAACACTTCATTGGACACTGTTTTAACAACATTTATCTATGTTATAAATCATCTTTAATGAAGTATATGAGATAAATACAGAATAACACTTCATTGGACACTGTTTTAGCAACATTTATCTAGGTTATAGATCATCCCTAATGAAGTATATGAGATAAATACACAATAACACTTCATTGGACACTGTTTTAGCAACATTTATCTAGGTTATATATCATCCCTTATGAAGTATATGAGATAAATATACAATAACACTTCATTGGACACTGTTTAAGCAACATATATCTACGTTATATATCATCCCTAATGAAGTATATGAGATAAATACACAATAACACCTATTGGACACTGTTTTAGCAACATTTATCTAGGTTATATATCATCTCTTATGAAGTATATGAGATAAATACACAATAACACTTCTTTGGACACTGTTTTAGCTGCATTTATCTATGTTATATATCATCCCTAATGAAGTATATGAGATAAATACACAATAACACTTCATTGGACACTGTTTTAGCAACATTTATCTAGGTTAAAGATGATCCCTAATGAAGTATATGAGATAAATACACAATGACACTTCATTGGACACTGTTTTAGCAGCATTTATATATGTTATATATCCCTAAGGAAGTATATGAGATAAATACACAATGACACCTATTGGACACTGTTTTAGCAACATTTATCTAGGTTATAAATCATCCCTAATGAAGTATATGTGATAAATACAAAATAACACTTCATTGGACACTTTTTTAGCAACATTTATCTATGTTATAAATCATCCCTAATGAAGTATATGAGATAAATACAAAATAACACTTCATTGGACACTTTTTAGCAACATTTATCTATGTTATAAATCATCCCTAATGAAGTATATGAGATAAATACAAAATAACACTTCATTGGACACTTTTTTAGCAACATTTATCTATGTTATAAATCATCCCTAATGAAGTATATGAGAGAAATAGACAATAACACCTATTGGACACTGTTTTAGCAACATTTATCTATGTTATAAATCATCCCTAATGAAGTATATGAGATAAATACAAAATAACACTTCATTGGACACTGTTTTAGCAACATTTATCTATGTTATAAATCATCCCTTATGAAGTATATGTGATAAATACACAATAACACCTATTGGAGACTGTTTTAGCAACATTTATCTAGGTTATATATCATCCCTAATGAAGTATATGCATAAATACACAATAACACTTCATTGGACACTGTTTTAAGAACATTTATCTAGGTTATATATCATCCCTAATGAAGTATATGAGATAAATACACAATAACACTTCATTGGACACTGTTTTAGCAACATTTATCTAGGTTATATATCATCCCTAATGAAGTATATGAGATAAATACACAATAACATATTGGACACTGTTTTAGCAACATTTATCTAGGACACTAATGAAGTATATGAGATAAATACACAATAACACTTCATTGGACACTGTTTTAGCAACATTTATCTAGGTTATATATCATCCCTAATGAAGTATATGAGATAAATACACAATAACACTTCATTGGACACTGTTTTAGCAACATTTATCTAGGTTATATATCATCCCTAATGAAGTATATATAAATATCATCCCTAATGAAGTATATGAGATAAATACACAATAACACCATTGGACACTGTTTTAGCAACATTTATCTAGGTTATATATCATCCCTAATGAAGTATATGAGATAAATACACAATAACACTTCATTACTGTTTTAGCAACATTTATCTAGGTTATAAATCATCCCTAATGAAGTATATGAGATAAATACACAATAACACTTCATTGGACACTGTTTTAGCAACATTTATCTATGTTATATATCATCCCTAATGAAGTATATGAGATAAATACACAATAACACTTCATTGGACACTGTTTTAGCAACATTTATCTATGTTATATATCATCCCTAATGAAGTATATGAGATAAATACACAATAACACTTCATTGGACACTGTTTTAGCAACATTTATCTATGTTATATATCATCCCTAATGAAGTATAACTGTTTTAGCAACATTTATCTAGGTTATAAATCATCCCTAATGAAGTATATGAGATAAATACAAAATAACACTTCATTGGACACTGTTTTAGCAACATTTATCTATGTTATAAATCATCCCTAATGAAGTATATGTGATAAATACACAATAACACCTATTGGACACTGTTTTAGCAACATTTATCTAGGTTATATATCATCCCTAATGAAGTATATGAGATAAATACACAATAACACTTCATTGGACACTGTTTTAGCAACATTTATCTAGGTTATATATCATCCCTAATGAAGTATATGAGATAAATACACAATAACACTTCATTGGACACTGTTTTAGCAACATTTATCTAGGTTATAGATCATCCCTAATGAAGTATATGAGATAAATACACAATAACACTTCATTGGACACTGTTTTAGCAACATTTATCTAGGTTATATATCATCCCTAATGAAGTATATGAGATAAATACACAATAACACCTATTGGACACTGTTTTAGCAACATTTATCTAGGTTATAAATCATCCCTAATGAAGTATATGAGATAAATACACAATAACACTTCATTGGACACTGTTTTAACAACATTTATCTAGGTTATATATCATCCCTAATGAAGTATATGAGATAAATACACAATAACACTTCATTGGACACTGTTTTAGCAACATTTATCTAGGTTATAGATCATCCCTAATGAAGTATATGAGATAAATACACAATAACACTTCATTGGACACTGTTTTAGCAACATTTATCTAGGTTATATATCATCCCTTATGAAGTATATGAGATAAATACACAATAACACTTCATTGGACACTGTTTTAGCAACATTTATCTAGGTTATATATCATCCCTAATGAAGTATATGAGATAAATACACAATAACACTTATTGGACACTGTTTTAACATTTATCTAGGTTATAAATCATCCCTAATGAAGTATATGAGATAAATACACAATAACACTTCATTGGACACTGTTTTAGCAACATTTATCTAGGTTATATATCATCCCTAATGAAGTATATGAGATAAATACACAATAACACTTCATTGGACACTGTTTTAGCAACATTTATCTAGGTTATATATCATCCCTAATGAAGTATATGAGATAAATACACAATAACACTTCATTGGACACTGTTTTAGCAACATTTATCTAGGTTATATATCATCCCTAATGAAGTATATGAGATAAATACACAATAACACTTATTGGACACTGTTTTAGCAACATTTATCTAGGTTATAAATCATCCCTAATGAAGTATATGAGATAAATACACAATAACACTTCATTGGACACTGTTTTAACAACATTTATCTAGGTTATAAATCATCCCTAATGAAGTATATGAGATAAATACACAATAACACTTCATTGGACACTGTTTTAGCAACATTTATCTAGGTTATAAATCATCCCTAATGAAGTATATGAGATAAATACACAATAACACTTCATTGGACACTGTTTTAGCAACATTTATCTAGGTTATATATCATCCCTTATGAAGTATATGAGATAAATAAATACACAATAACACTTCATTGGACACTGTTGAGATAAATAGCAATAACATATTGGACATCTATCGTTATATATCATCCCTAATGAAGTATATGAGATAAATACACAATAACACCTATTGGACACTGTTTTAGCAACATTTATCTAGGTTATATATCATCTCTTATGAAATATATGAGATAAATACACAATAACACTTCATTGGACACTGTTTAAGCAACATATATCTAGGTTATATATCATCCCTAATGAAGTATATGAGATAAATACACAATAACACTTTATTGGACACTGTTTTAGCAACATTTATCTAGGTTATAAATCATCCCTAATGAAGTATATGAGATAAATACACAATAACACTTCATTGGACACTGTTTTAACGACATTTATCTAGGTTATAAATCATCCCTAATGAAGTATATGAGATAAATACACAATAACACTTCATTGGACACTGTTTTAGCAACATTTATCTATGTTATATATCATCCCTAATGAAGTATATGAGATAAATACACAATAACACTTCATTGGAGACTGTTTTAGCAGCATTTATCTAGGTTAAAGATCATCCCTTATGAAGTATATGAGATAAATACACAATGACACTTCATTGGACACTGTTTTAGCAGCATTTATATATGTTATATATCATCCCTAAGGAAGTATATGAGATAAATACACAATAACACCTATTGGACACTGTTTTAACAACATTTATCTAGGTTATAAATCATCCCTTATGAAGTATATGTGATAAATAGAAAATAACACTTCATTGGACACTTTTTAGCAACATTTATCTATTTTATAAATCATCCCTAATGAAGTATATGAGATAAATACAAAATAACACTTCATTGGACACTTTTTAGCAACATTTATCTATGTTATAAATCATCCCTAATGAAGTATATGAGATAAATACAAAATAACACTTCATTGGACACTGTTTTAGCAACATTTATCTATGTTATAAATCATCTCTTATGAAGTATATGTGATAAATACACAATAACACCTATTGGAGACTGTTTTAGCAACATTTATCTAGGTTATATATCATCCCTAATGAAGTATATGAATTAAATACACAAAAACACTTCATTGGACACTGTTTTAAGAACATTTATCTAGGTTATATATCATCCCTAATGAAGTATATGAGATAAATACACAATAACACTTCATTGGACACTGTTTTAGCAACATTTATCTATGTTATATATCATCCGTTATGAAGTATATGAGATAAATACACAATGACACTTCATTGGACACTGTTTTAGCAGCATTTATGTATGTTATATATCATCCCTAAGGAAGTATATGTGATAAATACACAATAACACCTATTGGACACTGTTTTAGCAACATTTATCTAGGTTATAAATCATCTCTAATGAAGTATATGAGATAAATACACAATAACACTTCATTGGACACTGTTTTAACAACATTTATCTAGGTTATATATCATCCCTAATGAAGTATATGAGATAAATACACAATAACACTTCATTGGACACTGTTTTAGCAACATTTATCTAGGTTATAGATCATCCCTAATGAAGTATATGAGATAAATACACAATAACACTTCATTGGACACTGTTTAAACAACATATATCTAGGTTATATATCATCCTTATGAAGTATATGAGATAAATACACAATAACACCTATTGGACACTGTTTTAGCAACATTTATTTAGGTTATAAATCATCCCTAATGAAGTATATGAGATAAATACACAATAACACTTCATTGGACACTGTTTTAACAACATTTATCTAGGTTATAAATCATCCCTAATGAAGTATATGAGATAAATACACAATAACACTTCATTGGACACTGTTTTAGCAACATTTATCTAGGTTATAGATCATCCCTAATGAAGTATATGAGATAAATACACAATAACACTTCATTGGACACTGTTTTAGCAACATTTATCTAGGTTATATATCATCCCTTATGAAGTATATGAGATAAATACACAATAACACTTCATTGGACACTGTTTTAGCAACATTTATCTACGTTATATATCATCCCTAATGAAGTATATGAGATAAATACACAATAACACCTATTGGACACTGTTTTAGCAACATTTATCTAGGTTATATATCATCTTTTATGAAGTATGAGATAAATACACAATAACACTTCATTGGACACTGTTTAAGCAACATATATCTAGGTTATATATCATCCCTAATGAAGTATATGAGATAAATACACAATAACACTTTATTGGACACTGTTTTAGCAACATTTATCTAGGTTATAAATCATCCCTAATGAAGTATATGAGATAAATACACAATAACACTTCATTGGACACTGTTTTAGCAACATTTATCTAGGTTATAAATCATCCCTAATGAAGTATATGAGATAAATACACAATAACACTTCATTGGACACTGTTTTAGCAACATTTATCTATGTTATATATCATCCCTAATGAAGTATATGAGATAAATACACAATAACACTTCATTGGACACTGTTTTAGCAACATTTATCTAGGTTAAATATCATCCCTTATGAAGTATATGAGATAAATACACAATGACACTTCATTGGACACTGTTTTAGCAACATTTATATATGTTATATATCATCCCTACGGAAGTATATGAGATAAATACACAATAACACCTATTGGACACTGTTTTAGCAACATTTATCTAGGTTATAAATCATCCCTGATAAATACAAAATAACACTTCATTGGACACTTTTTAGCAACATTTATCTAGGTTATAAATCATCCCTAATGAAGTATATGAGATAAATACAAAATAACACTTCATTGGACACTTTTTAGCAACATTTATCTATGTTATAAATCATCCCTAATGAAGTATATGAGATAAATACAAAATAACACTTCATTGGACACTGTTTTAGCAACATTTATCTATGTTATAAATCATCCCTTATGAAGTATATGAGATAAATACACAATAACACCTATTGGACACTGTTTTAACAACATTTATCTAGGTTATAAATCATCCCTTATGAAGTATATGAGATAAATACACAATAACACTTGAACACTTTATTGGACACTGTTTAAAGAACATTTATCTATGTTATAAATCATCCCTTATGAAGTATATGAGATAAATACACAATAACACTTTATTGGACACTGTTTTAGCAACATTTATCTAGGTTATATATCATCCCTTATGAAGTATATGAGATAAATACACAATAACACTTATTGGACACTGTTTTAGCAACATTTATCTAGGTTATATATCATCCCTAATGAAGTATATGAGATAAATACACAATAACACTTCATTGGACACTGTTTTAGCAACATTTATCTAGGTTATATATCATCCCTTATGAAGTATATGAGATAAATACACAATGACACTTGATTGGACACTGTTTTAGCAGCATTTATGTATGTTATATATCATCCCTAAGGAAGTATATGAGATAAATACACAATAACACCTATTGGACACTGTTTTAGCAACATTTATCTAGGTTATAAATCATCCCTTATGAAGTATATGTGATAAATACAAAATAACACTTCATTGGACACTTTTTTAGCAACATTTATCTATGTTATAAATCATCCCTAATGAAGTATATGAGATAAATACAAAATAACACTTCATTGGACACTTTTTTAGCAACATTTATCTATGTTATAAATCATCCCTAATGAAGTATATGAGATAAATACAAAATAACACTTCATTGGACACTGTTTTAGCAACATTTATCTATGTTATAAATCATCCCTCATGAAGTATATGTGATAAATACACAATAACACCTATTGGAGACTGTTTTAGCAACATTTATCTAGGTTATAAATCATCTCTAATGAAGTATATGAGATAAATACACAATAACACTTCATTGGACACTGTTTTAACAACATTTATCTAGGTTATAAATCATCCCTAATGAAGTATATGAGATAAATACACAATAACACTTCATTGGACACTGTTTTAGCAACATTTATCTATGTTATAGATCATCCCTAATGAAGTATATGAGATAAATACACAATGACACTTCATTGGACACTGTTTTAGCAGCATTTATGTATGTTATATATCATCCCTAAGGAAGTATATGTGATAAATACACAATAACACCTATTGGACACTGTTTTAGCAACATTTATCTAGGTTATAAATCATCTCTAATGAAGTATATGAGATAAATACACAATAACACTTCATTGGACACTGTTTTAACAACATTTATCTAGGTTATATATCATCCCTAATGAAGTATATGAGATAAATGTATATGAGATAAATACACAATAACACTTCATTGGACACTGTTTTAGCAACATTTATCTAGGTTATAGATCATCCCTAATGAAGTATATGAGATAAATACACAATAACACTTCATTGGACACTGTTTAAACAACATATATCTAGGTTATATATCATCCTTTATGAAGTATATGAGAGAAATAGACAATAACACCTATTGGACACTGTTTTAGCAACATTTATTTAGGTTATAAATCATCCCTAATGAAGTATATGAGATAAATACACAATAACGCTTCATTGGACACTGTTTTAACAACATTTATCTAGGTTATAAATCATCCTTAATGAAGTATATGAGATAAATACACAATAACACTTCATTGGACACTGTTTTAGCAACATTTATCTAGGTTATAGATCATCCCTAATGAAGTATATGAGATAAATACACAATAACACTTCATTGGACACTGTTTTAGCAACATTTATCTAGGTTATATATCATCCCTTATGAAGTATATGAGATAAATACACAATAACACTTCATTGGACACTGTTTAAGCAACATATATCTACGTTATATATCATCCCTAATGAAGTATATGAGATAAATACACAATAACACCTATTGGACACTGTTTTAGCAACATTTATCTAGGTTATATATCATCTCTTATGAAATATATGAGATAAATACACAATAACACTTCATTGGACACTGTTTAAGCAACATATATCTAGGTTATATATCATCCCTAATGAAGTATATGAGATAAATACACAATAACACTTTATTGGACACTGTTTTAGCAACATTTATCTAGGTTATAAATCATCCCTAATGAAGTATATGAGATAAATACACAATAACACTTCATTGGACACTGTTGTAACGACATTTATCTAGGTTATAAATCATCCCTAATGAAGTATATGAGATAAATACACAATAACACTTCATTGGACACTGTTTTAGCAACATTTATCTATGTTATATATCATCCCTTATGAAGTATATGAGATAAATACACAATAACACTTCATTGGACACTGTTTTAGCAACATTTATCTAGGTTAAAGATCATCCCTTATGAAGTATATGAGATAAATACACATGACACTTCATTGGACACTGTTTTAGCAGCATTTATATATGTTATATATCATCCCTACGGAAGTATATGAGATAAATACACAATAACACCTATTGGACACTGTTTTAACAACATTTATCTAGGTTATAAATCATCCCTTATGAAGTATATGTGATAAATAGAAAATAACACTTCATTGGACACTTTTTAGCAACATTTATCTATGTTATAAATCATCCCTAATGAAGTATATGAGATAAATACAAAATAACACTTCATTGGACACTTTTTAGCAACATTTATCTATGTTATAAATCATCCCTAATGAAGTATATGAGATAAATACAAAATAACACTTCATTGGACACTGTTTTAACAACATTTATCTATGTTATAAATCATCCCTTATGAAGTATATGTGATAAATACACAATAACACCTATTGGAGACTGTTTTAACAACATTTATCTAGGTTATAAATCATCCCTTATGAAGTATATGAGATAAATACACAATAACACTTTATTGGACACTGTTTAAAGAACATTTATCTATGTTATAAATCATCCCTTATGAAGTATATGAGATAAATACACAATAACACCTATTGGACACGGTTTTAACAACATTTATCTAGGTTATAAATCATCCCTTATGAAGTATATGAGATAAATACACAATAACACTTCATTAGACACTGTTTTAGCAACATTTATCTAGGGTATAAATCATTCATAATGAAGTATATATGACATAAATACACAATAACACTTTTTTTCGACACTGTTTTAAGAACATTTATCTAGGTTATAAATCATCCCTTATGAAGTATATGAGATAAATACACAATAACACTTGATTGAACACTGTCTTAGCAACATTTATCTAGGTTAAATATCATCCCTTATGAAGTATATGATATAAATACACAATAACACTTTATTGGACACTGTTTAAAGAACATTTATCTATGTTATAAATCATCCCTTATGAAGTATATGAGATAAATACACAATAACACTTTATTGGATGCTGTTTTAGCAACATTTATCTAGGTTATGTATCAACCCTGATGAAGTATATGAGATAAATACACAATCACACCTATTGGACACTGTTTTAACAACATTTATCTAGGTTATAAATCATCCCTAATGAAGTATATGAGATAAATACACAATAACACTTTATTGGACACTGTTTTAGCAACATTTATCTAGGTTAAATATCATCCCTAATGAAGTATATGAGATAAATACAAAATAACACTTCATTGGACACTGTTTAAGCAACATATATCTAGGTTATATATCACCCCTAATGAAGTATATGAGATAAATACACAATAACACTTTATTGGACACTGGTTTAGCAACATTTATCTTGATTATATATCATCCCTTATGAAGTATATGAGATAAATACACAATAACACTTTATTGGACACTGTTTTAGGAACATTTATCTAGATTATATATCATCCCTTATGAAGGATATGAGATAAATACACAATAACACCTATTGGACACTGTTTTAACAACATTTATCTAGGTTTGAAATCATCTCTTATGAAGTATATGAGATAAATACACATTAACTCTTTATTGGACACTGTTTTAACAACATGAATCTAGGTTATAAATCATCCCTTATGAAGTATAGAGATAAATACACATTAACACTTTATTAGACACTGTTTTAGCAACATTTATCTAGGTTATAAATCATCCCTTATGAAGTATATGAGATAAATACACAATAACACCTATTGGACACGGTTTTAACAACATTTATCTAGGTTATAAATCATCCCTTATGAAGTATATGAGATAAATACACAATAACACTTCATTAGACACTGTTTTAGCAATATTTATCTAGGGTATAAATCATTCATAATGAAGTATATATGACATAAATACACAATAACACTTTTTGGACACTGTTTTAACAACCTTTATCTAGGTTTAAAATCATCCCTTATGAAGTATATGAGATAAATACACAATAACACTTGATTGAATACTGTTTTAGCAACATTTATCTAGGTTAAATATCATCCCTTATGAAGTATATGAGATAAATACACAATAACACTTTATTGGACACTGTTTTAACAACATTTATCTATGTTATAAATCATCCCTTATGAAGTATATGAGATAAATACACAATAACACTTTATTGGACACTGCTTAAAGAACAGTTATCTATGTTATAAATCATCCCTTATGAAGTATATGAGATAAATACACAATAACATTTGATTGGATGCTGTTTTAACAACATTTATCTAGGTTTTATATCATCCCTTATGAAGTATATGAGATAAATACACAATCACACCTATTGGACACTGTTTTAACAACATTTATCTAGGTTATAAATCATCCCTAATGAAGTATATGAGATAAATACACAATAACACTTTATTGGACACTGTTTTAGCAACATTTATCTAGGTTAAATATCATCCCTAATGAAGTATATGAGATAAATACAAAATAACACTTCATTGGACACTGTTTTAGCAACATTGATCTATGTTATAAATCATCCCTCATGAAGTATATGAGATAAATACACAATAACACTTTATTGGACACTGTTTTAAGCAACATTTATCTAGGTTATATATCATCCCTTATGAAGTATATGAGATAAATACACATTAACACTTTATTGGACACTGTTTTAGCAACATTTATCTAGGTTATAAATCATCCCTTATATATAGAGATAAATACACAATAACACCTATTGGACACTGTTTTAGCAACATTTATCTAGGTTATATATCCTTATGAAGTATATAAGATAAATACACAATAACACCTATTGGACACTGTTTTAAGAACATTTATCTATGTTATAAATCGTCCCTTATGAAGTATATGAGATAAATACACAATAACACCTATTGGACACGGTTTTAACAACATTTATCTAGGTTATAAATCATCCCTTATGAAGTATATGAGATAAATACACAATAACACTTTATCAGACACTGTTTTAGCAACATTTATCTAGGGTAAAATCATTCATAATGAAGTATATATGACATAAATACATAATAATACTTTTTGGACACTGTTTTAACAACATTTATCTAGGTTATAAATCATCCCTTATGAAGTATATGAGATAAATACACAATAACACTTGATTGAACACTGTCTTAGCAACATTTATCTAGGTTAAATATCATCCCTTATGAAGTATATGAGATAAATACACAATAACACTTTATTGGACACTGTTTTAACAACATTTATCTATGTTATAAATCATCCCTTATGAAGTATATGAGATAAATACACAATAACACTTGATTGGATACTGTTTTAGCAACATTTATCTAGGTTATATATCATCCCTTATGAAGTATATGAGATGAATACACAATCACACCTATTGGACACTGTTTTAACAACATTTATCTAGGTTATAAATCATCCCTTATGAAGTATAGAGATAAATACACATTAACACTTTATTAGACACTGTTTTAGCAACATTTATCTAGGTTATAAATCATCCCTTATGAAGTATATGAGATAAATACACAATAACACTTTATTAGACACTGTTTTAGCAACATTTATCTAGGGTATAAATCATTCATAATGAAGTATATATGACATAAATACACAATAACACTTTTTGGACGCTGTTTTTAACAACATTTATCTAGGTGATATATATCATCCCTAATGAAGTGTATGAGATAAATACACAATAACACTTTATTGGACACTGTTTTAGCAACATTTATCTAGGTTAAATATCATCTCTAATGAAGTATATGAGATAAATGCACAATAACATTTCATTGGACACTGTTTTAGCAACATTTATCTATGTTATAAATCATAACTTATGAAGTATATGAGATAAATACACAATAACACTTCATTGGACACTGTTTAAACAAAATTTATCTAGGTTGAATATCATCCCTAATGAAGTATATGAGATAAATACAAAATAACACTTCATTGGAAACTGTTTTAGCAACATTTATCTATGTTATAAATCATCCCTTATGAAGTATATGAGATAAATACACAATAACACTTTATTGGACACTGTTTTAACAACATTTATCTAGGTTAAATATCATCCCTAATGAAGTATATGAGATAAATACAAAATAACACTTCATTGGAGACTGTTTTAGCAACATTTATCTATGTTATAAATCATCCCTTATGAAGTATATGAGATAAATACACAATAACACCTATTGGACACTGTTTTAGCAACGTTTATCTAGGTTATATATCATCCCTAATGAAGTATATGAATTAAATACACAATAACACTTCTGTATTGTAATAAACGAATAAAACTCTATACTTTGCGTTGTGTTACTTTGTTTTATCAAAATCTATATCGAAGGCGCCCATACAAAGGTACAAAGATAACGTCATAAACATAAGACGTAAATACGGGAAACATAACGTTAACATTTGCATTATATTCTCAACATACTGGGGGGCCGCAAAAGTATATCTTTGTATAAAATTAAAATATTTCTTTAACTCTCCATATATGAAACGAAAATATATGATTTAAAAAATATGATGGGCAATTACTGTCTCTAGAAATCACTATGATAAAATGAAAAATTAGCAGTCTCTATAACGATTTTAAAATCGGACACAAAATTAATGTATAAGAATTTGTCCAAGTTTTTATGTTCTCCTTTGCACGCATAGCTGCCTTTCGCATAGGCACTGTTCTTCTGGTATCAACTTCATTCGTCTCATCTGCTTTATTTGGTAGTTCCTCTTCGTTGATCTCTAGCGGATAAAGTTTGACGATCGGGCGAGTCGTACGGCCACTGTTAGTTCTGATAGTTGCAGATCTGATTAAACCATCATTTCCAACAACTAATTCTTCAACAACTGCTATTTTCCACCGATTTCGAGGTTTGTCGTCATAAACTTGTACAATATCTCCGACCCGGATGTTGGTTTTGTTGTCTCCACTTTTTTCATGAAACTCTCTAAGTGCTGTTAAATATTCGGACTTCCAACGGTTCCAAAATTGTTCAATTATAAACGAAAGTCTTTGTGCACGCTTTGAAGCATCAGACGTGTTCATTACGTAAGGTTCATCAATATTATCTATCTCAATTCTCGGATATGGTACAGATGTAATACGACGACCATATAGTAGGTGGGCCGGTGTTAATGGTTCACTGTCATCAATGTCTGTAGATACATAAGTCAATGGTCGATCATTTAAAATCTTTTCAATTTCGGCAATTAACGTTTGCAGTGTCTCCATGTTAATCAATGCACGTCCAAGTATTTTCTTTAAATTCGTTTTAGTTAATGCGATAAGTCTCTCCCACCATCCCCCGAACCACGGGGCTCGGCTAGGGATAAATCTCCACTCGACTCCATGCGTAGATAATATCTCTTTGATCTTCTGGGATTCACACAGTTGTTTAATCTCTTGTGATGCTGAAATAAAAGATGTAGCGTTGTCTGACATCATAACATGTGGTAAGGATTTTTACAAGTAAATCTTCTGAATCCTAACAAAATGATTCTTCTGTCATGTCGGGTACAACCTTTAAATGAACGGCTCTTGTCGATGCACAGGTAAATAAACATATGTATGCTTTAATGAATGTTCCGTTCTTTTCCTTAATATGAAGAGCTCCAGAAAATCTACACCAGTGACGGTAAACGGTGGGGCTTCTTGAAGTCGTATTTTATGTAACGAAGGAGGGTCTGGTGCCCTGTATGGTTTTCCTATAACTCTTTTACATGTTGTACATCTATATAGTAATTTGCGCGTAAATTGACGCAACGACGGAATCCAAAATGTTTGACGGACTTGTGTAACCGTGGCATTAATTCCAGAATGTAAAACTAGTTCGTGTGAGTTCAATACAATAAGTTCCGATAATCGGTGATTTGGCGGTAAAAGGTAAGGGTGTTTTGCCAATTCGGGTATTGACGCATTATGAATTCTTCCTTTGCATCTCATTAAATCGTTGTTATCTAAATACAACTGAAGTTGTCGAAGTCGTGGTAATTTAGTTTTCTGTATCTGTTTTAGCTTTAGTGCGCGAACTTCATCTTTGTATGCTTTCGCTTGTCGTGCTTCTGTGAAGTAATTGATGGCTTCGTTTTCATCAGTAACGCTTGATAAAATGTTATCAACATAAAGGTCTCGCTCAAGTATTTTCGCTGTTTCGGATCCTTCTTTTTGCAGATGTTTAAGTAAAACGGCGTTCAAAATAAATGGTGAACAAGTCGCTCCAAACAGTACTGATTTAAATCTGTAAGTCGTTAGATGGCTTCTTGGATCTTTAGGGTCACTTAACCAAAGAAATCTTGTCACATCACGATCCTCTTCATGTAGTCCCACGTGTAAAAAGGCTTTCTCTATATCCGTTACTATGGCAACAGGATTCAATCGGAATCTAACAAGTACCGTGGTCAAGTCGTTCAATATCGGTGGCGTACTGAGTAAACAGTCATTCAGACTCGGTAATTGTCGGGATTGTCGGCAACTGCAATCGTAAACGATTCTTATTGGTGTAGTAGTAGAGTCCTTCTTTACGGGGTGATGTGGAATATAATGAACCTGACCAATAGCTTTATCTAGCTCCTCCACTCTCTCGATAAATCCTCTGCGCTCCTGATCCTTAATTATTTTATCGTATGTTTGCAGCATGTGGGGGTCCTGACTTAACTTTTTGACAACGTTATGGGTTCTCTGTTTTGTTATTACAAAATTTGTTGGTAAGTTCTCGTGATCTTGTTTCCATGGCAACTTAGCTACGTACCTGTTTTTACGAAATTCTACTGAGGTTTTCTGGTACACATTCATAAAGTCGATATTTTCATCCTCCGGTTCTACGTCGACTACTCCTAATGACTCCAATTTCCAAAATGCTTCTAAATTCAACTCTTCCGGTTTGTGATTTGTCAAAATGTTAAACATTCCTACGGCTCCCGATTTACGATTCAAATTTGGTGATGTCGGACCAGACAGCAGGTAACCAAGTTTAGACTTAACTGCTGTCGGACCTTTTCCTCTTATAACGGTACCTTCTTTAAAATCCCAGTAAAAATCTGCTCCTATCAGTAAAGATATACTAAACTTGTCGTCGTTTGTGATCGGATGTGCTAATCGTAATCCTTTGAGATGTTTGCAATCTCGGGTATCATTTTCACTATAACTTGTAATCGGACTTGCTACAGTTGGGACTACTAAGACTTCAATGGGCATTTTTACTCCTTCTATTGACTCAACGTATATAATTGCTTGCGGTAAATGTCGAACTTTAGTACTAGTATTTCCAAATGCAGAAAGGTGAATAACTTCTGTACCTACTGCCTTTATGTCTAGTTTTGAAGCTAATTCCTCGGTCACGAAAGAACGCTGTGCTCCTTCATCGAACAATATATTCGTATTCATTCCTTGATGTTCACTCCAAACGGGTGCTACGGCGGTTTTCAATAATACGCTTGAACGGGATTGTATCGTGGACGAATGAAAACTTGTGGCAGTGGCACCACTTTCATTGTTGACTACGGTGTTTACTGACGTATCATATTTATTTCCATTTGACGCTTTATCAAAGTACGATCTATCGGTATGTTTGGTACATAAACTAGTATGGTGCTTCTTGTTACAGAGTCGGCAACGAAATTGAGATCTACATTCACTTGCGCGGTGCGTTCCTAAGCAATTAAAACATAATTTCTTGTGTTTTATAATTGTTATACGGTGTTCATAATCTGGAACTTTTAAGCATTTTGCGGGTCGTGCATATCGTAGCAATATATGCAAGGTTTCTGACGAATATTCGTACTTTGTTTCTGGCGGTTTTCAAATCTATCTTGCATTCGTGGGTAATCTCTTTTATTGGTGCTTGTCAAAAATGACGCTGTAGACGGTACATTTTCAATAACTACATCGGTGCGTTTTCCTGCTTCTAAAATTGTAATTTCTTTCAATATCCCTGTCTTAATTCTTTTAATTCCCAATTATCAGTTCCGTTTTCCCTGGCTAAGTTCTGTCTTACAACTGACGGTAGCTTATTCAAGATGATTGGGATGAGCAGTGGGCCATATGAATCTCCCAATCTACCTAACGATTCTAGACCTCTTATATATGCTTCTTGTTTGTCGTAATAATTTTGGAGGCTAATAATGTTGTATTGCGGTGCAGGAAGTTCTAATAGGGCTTGCATGTAGGCATTTGTGATTTTATGTGGCTGACCAAAACGTTCTTTTAATAATTTTATAGCTTCCGTATAATTATTGTTTGTGAGCGGTAGTCCATCAATACATCGAACGGCTTCATTACTAAGTTGCGATTTCAAATATGTGAATTTCTGTATGTCGGTAAGTGTGGGATTATAGTGTACAGATGATTCGAACGAGTCCCAAAAAGTTTGCCACATGAGTGTTTCTCCTGTAAATGTAGGTAAGTTGAGTTTCGGAAGTTGGTGATTTTGCATAACGTTGGGCGGAACATGGTACATTTGTTGTTGAACAGAGCTATATGTATTTTCTACTGAACTATGCTGATTCGTATTTTCCGTTGATTGATTATTCAGATTAGGTAAGGTGGTAATATTCGAAGTTGGTGAATTTGAGTATTTTTTACTAATGTGTCTAATTTTAGTATTCAGAAAGAATTTATACTCATCTGTCTGCAGAATTTCATCCTCAACATCCTCATCCTTTGTTAAATTTAGAATTTCTTCATCCAAAGCACTAATAATCTTCTGTTTTTGCGAAAGTGTTTCTAATAATTCTGTACTTTCTTCTATGTCTAAATTCTGCTCTTCTTCAGATTTTCTCAAAAGTCTTGTTACAGCACTTTTATGGCCTGCTCTCACCGCTTTCAGTTTACTTTCCATGGCGTCACGGCACCAAAATGTATTGTAATAAACGAATAAAACTCTATACTTTGCGTTGTGTTACTTTGTTTTATCAAAATCTATATCGAAGGCGCCCATACAAAGGTACAAAGATAACGTCATAAACATAAGACGTAAATACGGGAAACATAACGTTAACATTTGCATTATATTCTCAACAACTTCATTGGACACTGTTTTAACAACATTTATTTAGGTTATATATCATCCCTAATGAAGTATATGAGATAAATACACAATAAAACTTCATTGGACACTGTTTTAGCAACATTTATCTATGTTATATATCATCCCTTATGAAGTATATGAGATCAATACACAATAACACTTCATTGGACACTGTTTTAGCAGCATTTATCTAGGTTATATATCATCCCTTATGAAGTATATGAGATAAATACTCAATAACACTTTACTGGACACTGTTTTAGCAACATTTATCTAGGTTATAAATTATCCATTTTGAAGTATATGAGATAAGTACATAATAATACCTATTGGACATTGTTTTAGCAACATTTATCTAGGTTATATATCATCCCTTATGAAGTATATGAGATAAATACACAATAACACTTTACTGGACACTGTTTTAGCAACATTTATCTAGGTTATAAATCATCCCTTATGAAGTATATGAGATAAGTACACAATAACACCTATTGGACACTGTTTTATCAACATTTATCTAGGTTATATATCATCTCTTATGAAGTATATGAGATAAATACACATTAACTCTTTATTGGACACTGTTTTAACAACATGAATCTAGGTTATAAATCATGCCTTATGAAGTATAGAGATAAATACACATTAACACTTTATTAGACACTGTTTTAGCAACATTTATCTAGGTTATAAATCATCCCTTATGAAGTATATGAGATAAATACACAATAACACTTTATTAGACACTGTTTAAGCAACATTTATCTAGGGTATAAATCATTCATAATGAAGTATATATGACATAAATACACAATAACACTTTTTGGACACTGTTTTAACAACATTTATCTAGGTGATATATATCATCCCTAATGAAGTATATGAGATAAATACACAATAACACTTTATTGGACACTGTTTTAGCAAGATTTATCTAGGTTAAATATCATCCCTAATGAAGTATATGAGATAAATACACAATAACACCTATTGGACACTGTTTTAGCAACATTTATCTAGGTTATAAATCATCTCTAATGAAGTATATGAGATAAATACACAATAACACTTCATTGGACACTGTTTTAAGAATATTTATCTATGTTATAAATCATCCCTCATGAAGTATATGAGATAAATACACAATAACACCTATTGGCGACGGTTTTAACAACATTTATCTAGGTTATAAATCGTCCTTATGAAGTATATGTGATAAATACACAATAACACTTTATTAGACTCTGTTTTAGCAACATTTATCTAGGATATAAATCATTTATAATGAAGTATATATGACATAAATACACAATAACACTTTTTGGACACTGTTTTAACAACATTTATCTAGGTGATATATATCATCCCTAATGAAGTATATGAGATAAATACACAATAACACTTCATTGGACACTGTTTTAGCAACATTTATCTAGGTTATATATCATCCCTTATGAGGTATATGAGATAAATACACAATAACACTTTATTGGACACTGTTTTAACAACATTTATCTAGGTTATAAATCATCCGTAATGAAGTATGTGAGATAAATACACAATAACACCTATTGGAATCTGTTTTAGCAACATTTATTTATGTTATATATCATCCCTAATGAAGTATATGAGATAAATACACAATAACACTTTATAAATACACAATAACACCTTATTAATACCCAATAATACTTTATTAATACAAAATAACACTTTATAAATACACAATAACACCTTATAAATACACAATAACACTTTATAAATACACAATAGCACCTTATAAATACACAATAACACTTTTAGTTTTCTATGTTGTTTTGTGTACTATTGTTTGTCTGTTGGTCTTTTTTTTCAGCCATGGGGTTGTCAGTTTATTTTCGACTTATGAGTTTGAGTGCATGTTCCTTTGGTATCTTTCGCCTCTCTTTTATAAATACACAATAACACTTTATAAATACACAATAACACTTTATTGGATACTGTTTTAACAACATTTATCTAGGTTATGAAAAGAATGTTAACTTTCGTTTAACTTGATCGATTTTCCAATGAAGCTGACCGACTTTATCTAAGTTTGTAAACGATAATAGCTTTTTATGTCAAATAATAAACGTTTGTATGTGTATAACACACGTTTTAGGAAATATAAGAAATGTGTAAGTATTCTTAAGAACGTTAAACTATTAATATAAAAACTTAAGAGTTTATCGATAAAGTGTGTTTGAATGGAAGATAACGTTTATAAGGGAGCAGGATCTGCTAACCTTTAAGAGCACTTGCGATCACTCTCATGCAGGTTTTGGTGGAGTTCGTGTTGCTCAGTCTTTAGTTTTCTATTTAGTGTTTTGTATGTGTACTTGTTTTTCTATTCGTCGTCTTGCTTTTATAATATAACCGAATGCCACTAACAACCGGATGTTACTTGCCATCATAGCCACTATTTGAACCTCCTTTACTCATTAAGTAAATCACCGAATGCTACTTATAACCGGGTGTGTATTTGCCATCATAGCCATTATATAAACATCCTTTTCTCATGTATAGCATCACCGAATGCCATTTATGAGGGGGGCAGGACCTTTTTCGGGACGTCGGGATCGGGTGTTTTTAAGCTCGGGATTTCGGGATTGACCCTTTCGTGATCCGGGATTTCTTTTTTCGAATTTCGGGATGTCGGGATTTGATTTTTTTTAAATTCGGGACCTCGGGATTTCATGTTTTTAAGCCCTGGATTTCGGGATCAGGACCCCTCCGACCCCTCCCCCTCCCCTCATTTATTACCGGGTGTGTACTTGCCATCGTAGCCACTATTTAAACATCCTTTCCTCATTTATAACATCACCGAATGCTACTTATTACCGGGTGTTAATTGCCATCGTAGCCACTATTTAAGCATCCTTTCCTCATTTATAACATCACCGAATGCTACTTTTTACCGGATTTTAATTGCCATCATAGCCACTGTTAGAACATCCTATCCTCATTCGTAACATCACCAAATGGCATTTATTACCGGGTGTATACCGGGCCATCGTAGATACTATTTCAACCTCCCAGCAGTGTTTATAACATATAGCATTGTCGGATGTTTGCCATAAACATCTCGACGGAGCCCCATACTAGTATTATCCAATCCTGAACAGCAGTTGCTCCATATTTAAGAAATAATAGTATAAATGAAAGTTGAAAGTTGCCGACGTCAAATCCAAAATTGACAGCTGCCACTCTTCAACTACGTACTATTATTCCAATTCTAATACGAAAAGAAATAATATATAGAGCTTGTTAAAATGTATAAAATTTTAAAAGATGAAATAAAATTCCGCGAAACTTCATGGATTCGTTTGGCGTATAAATGTCATGGCAAAACATGACGTCGTACAAATGAAAACTTTCAAATTGAAGGATATTCCGTAATTTAATGAGTCTTTTGTAGACGAAACGCCCGTCTGGCATACACAATTTAAGTACAGCTCTTCATAAGAACCAGGCAGAGTTCGATATATGAGGGTTTCAGATTTTTTCTATAAATTGCCTGGTAGAAGCAGTAATTGAGTACCGCTCAAAAATAAAATTTGAGTGGTTGCCATGGTAACGGACACTCTAATTTTTGGTAGTTAAGTATGGTAAAATCTTTCAAAAATCAGCTAAATCACTACAATTCAGAGTCTGATTATGAATAGAAACAAACTTTTTTCAGAAATTTTCATATATAACATTGATATAACTTGGTTTAAGCTTCACTTTAGTTAAGATTGCAGTTCAACCAAATTTGTAGATTTAAAAAAAACTTTTCTGAATCGTGGATTTTTGTGAAATTATCAAATTTACTCATGTGTTTTTCTGAAAAGTGCAAATGTGTACAGTATAGTTAGCATTGTAATAACTTAGTTTGAATACTACTTTACCAAAAGAAATAGACAAATGCGTGGGACTCTCTTTAATTTTATCACCATGGCAACCTATTTTTCCTTGGAAACGGAGTTGTTATTTGTAGAATTCTGCAGTATAAGGAAAAAATGAATAGTCAATTGGGCACGGTAGATATCAGAAGTCCAGTCATGGACTTCTGTTGATATCTATTAACATATCATAAACAACTCGTGTGTTGTACTACTATTCCGCAATTGCACTTATCTCGGAATTCCGAGATAGACGAAGAGATAAATCTGCTAAGTTGGAATTGCGCTTATCCTTGAAAAATAATTATGCTATTATGGGCAAAATTATACCAAACAAATAAATTGTATAAATTATGCATTTTTCTTAGCTATGCACCGTACTACATATATCGTATAATTTCATGGTTCCGGCAGCATTAGATTTTTGTTTAGGGGAGGATGGGGTTTAGCTGAAGCACACATTTAATCCTTCTGAAAGTTTCACTTACCTGTTGTTTGCGTTGTGAAAGATAAACGTACATAGCAAGATCCTTAAATCAGATATAATCCAGTGCTGCCCCGCCCCTCCTCCACAGCAGTATATATAATGTTTGATTATTTAGGTGTAGTTTGCCTAAAGATGGATTTTGGAAATACTTGGATGATTATTTTCATACTGTTTCAGTTTTCTTATGTTCATTATAATATAAAGAGACAAAATAAATAAATATACATTTACAAGTGGTAAGAAAATTTGAAAATTCAGAATTTTATGTCATTTTAAGGTCTTTTTCCCTCTCAATTTTGTGACAGGATGTTAAATTGAAGAATTGATAAGAGCAAAAGGCAGTTATATGACTAATCACATGAATCAAATGAATCATTTTTGAAAAAATAAATGTGCAAAAATTATTCGATTACTTAAAATTATCTTTTTCGTTGATTTGTTTGTCAATTTGTAAATTAAGAATAAGAGCTCACTCTTTAAAAATTGAGACAGACAGATATTCAAAAAACATATAGATAGATCTGAGCGTCTTTGTTTAAATTGCTCACTTGGTAAGCTGAGGATGAGCTTCATTTTTTATTAGAATGCCCACTTTATGATATCAAAAGAGAAGATTTTTTTCAATACATTTCTAACATTTGTTATAATTTTAAAAACTTAAATAAATCTTCCAAATTTTTATGGCTCATGACACAAGAAAATGTATCTCTTATGGAAAAAGTGGGTTGTTATATTGGAGAGTGTTTTGAATTAAGGAGATCAGGTATGAATATTGATACTAAGTCTAGTAAATAATTTGAGAATGAATGCATATAATGTAATTTTATTATTTCATTGTGCATTCACAATATATATTGTTGTTGGCTCCGATTCTGACCAATGCTAATATACTAAATATACATTGACATGTACACTGTGATGTTTATTGTTGTAATTATCAATTATGTCAATCAATTGTAACTGATTTCATGCCCTTTATGGGCCCTGTAATTTGGGAAATAAAATATTCTATTCTATTCTATTCTATTCTATTCTATTCTATTCTATTCTAATTATCTATACAAATCATATTTGTTTTTTATAAATTGTTTTGTTATAAATTAGACTGTTAGTTTTCTCAATTGAATTGTTTCATATTTTTCATGTCGGGTCCTTTTATAGCCGACTGAAGGCCACACGGTTGCCTATAATAAAGATACGGAACGATTGACAGAAGTGGGCAGTAATTGACATGAAAACGCGAAATCGCGGAGTCGAAAACGCGAAATGAAGAAGTGAAACCATTTCACATTTTCGACTTTGCTTTTCGTGTTTTCGATGTAGCCTTTGTGCGTTTTCAACTTTGCGTTTTCGCATTTTCGACTTCGCGTTTTCGCATTTCCGTCCTATAAAATATGAAAGGAGAAAAGGTGATATATTTCCTTTTGCCGGGTTAGTTTAAAAAATAAAGTAGAACATGAAGAGTCGAATATATTATATGGTATGAATTTAAGGAAAAGTGAGGGCTTCAGAAGGGTACCCTTAAATGGAGTCGAAAACGCGAAATGAAGAAGTGAAACCATTTCACATTTTCGACTTTGCTTTTCGTGTTTTCGATGTAGCCTTTGTGCGTTTTCGACTTTGCGTTTTTGCATTTTCGACTTCGCGTTTTCGCATTTCCGTCCTATAAAATATGAAAGGAGAAAAGGTGATATATTTCCTTTTGCCGGGTTAGTTTAAAAAATAAAGTAGAACATGAAGAGTCGAATATATTATATTTCCCGTTTGAATGGTTTTACACTAGTAATTTTGGGGCCCTTTATAGCTTGTTGTTCGGTGTGAGCCAAGGCTCCGTGTTGAAGGCCGTACATTGACCTATAATGGTTTACTTTTATAAATTGTTATTTGGATGGAGAGTTGTCTCATTGGCACTCACACCACACCTTCCTATATCTATCGAATATATTATATGGTATGAATTTAAGGAAAAGTGAGGGCTCCAGAAGGGTACCCTTAAATGGGGGAGGAGGGGATGGGAAGCACTGGATTATATCTGATTTAAGGATATTGCTGTATACATATTTCATTCACTACGCAAACAACAGGTCAGTGAAAATTTTAGAGGGATTAAATTTGTGCTTCAGATAAACCCCCTCATCCCCCGCAAAAAAGATATAATGTTGCCGGAATCATGAAATTATAAGATATGTGTAGTAGGGTGCATAGTTAAGAATAATGCATAATTAGTACAATTTATTTGTATGATATAATTTTGCCGGTAATAGCATAATTATCTTTCCAGGATAAGCGCAATTCCAACTTAGCAGATTTATCTCTTCGACTATCTCGGAGTCCCGGAATTCCAACTGCGGAATTGTGGTACAACACACAAGTTGTTAATGATATGTTAATAGATATGAACAGAATTCCATTACTGGACTTCTGATATCAACCATGCCTAACTGACTATTCATTTTTTTTTTAGTCCCCACCGATTTAATAGGTGTTCACTTGGTCTGTCCGTCTATCCTTCCCTCCATCACACTTCAGTTTCAGTTTGGAAATGCTGTGACCAAATGATTCTTTTTTTGGTATGTTAGCTTATAATTATAAGTTACAGGTCAAGTTTGAGATTCTTGCTGATTAGATTAAATCTCAGGCTTGTGTGAGAGTTATTGCCCTAGGAAATCAGGAATTTTGCCAAAATTTCTTAATTTCTTACAACTGGTAAAGGACAATATTTATCTTGCCTTGCCATAAGCCAGGATGTGCTATTGCAATCCCCTGAAGTTCATCATCATTTAAACTTTCATAAACTTACATCCTAACTCCTTTGTTCTAACAGGGGTGATCTGAGTCGGATCACCCCTACCAGATCACCCTACCTCAAGTTTCTTTTTTCTGCATGCTTTCTTTTGTTCTGTAACATTTTGGCGGGAATGTTGAACACACAATAAAACTTAGAAATATTTATTCGGAATAAAGACTAACTTTCAAAAGTTATGTCGAAAAAAGACCCACTAATTTTTACAGTGTCTATGCGGGGAATCGAACTCAAGATCTTCAGCATGTGAAGCCGATTCATATCCCTACACCAGGACGATTGGATACAAACTCACCGTTAATTTACTATATTTAAACATTGTATCCAGGGCTCATAAAGGGTATACACTATATAGTAATATAGTAAGTATATTATAATTATTGTATAGCATTCTGAACTAGATGTTATGAAGCGTAAATGATTTTTTTTCGTATAGTCTAGAAAAGCTGGGATGTAAAATAGTTATCCCACTCGGACTTGGTGTGTCAGTGTAAGATAACCCTCTGGCCTCCGGCCATCGGGGTGATCTTACACTGACACAACGCGTCCTCATGGGATAACTATTACTGATTAAAATCATTCCCATAACAGTGTGGACAACCGTAATACTTTTGTTGGTAATAATACTGAATCATTTACCTTTAACTAGTTTGTCATCGGCTATCGATAACAATGATTTTACGCTCACTCAGTCTGTCAGAGGCCTTCCAGTGGGGGATTTAAATAATCACTGTCAGAGGCCTTCCAGTGGGGGATTTAAATAATCACTTGTTACATATTTCGATACATAAAATGAAACTCTTTTCTCAAAACTTTAAAGTAATTTATTGAAATATTCTTTATATCAGCACACACAACAGTTTCATTTTAGAGAATAATAAATGTTCAGAGCTAATATCATTAAATAATCGAAAAATACATTTACACCTTTGGTTTTTCATTGTAAAAAAGTTAAGTCGATGGGGTTGATTCACAAAATATCTTGAGAGAAAAAATGCTCCCACGTTGTGATCATTTAAGAGTAACCTACCATTTATTCAATGCGTCGGATTTGTTTGTGAAAAGAGTTCCGGACGATGATTTTTTTAACTGGATATGTTTCACATGGATCATCGTTTGAATAATTCAGTCATACAGAGAACTCATATTATTAGTTTGCCTTGGATATTCCAGTACTACACAACTCAATTGCTTCTATTTATGTATATATCTATATGTATATCTAATTAATTAAAAGACTTTTCTGTTTGTATAATGCTTTTATGTAAAGGGGAAAACTGTTACGGGTGTGTGTGATTATTTTTTGTCTCTTTGACCAAAGATAGTGTGTCATAAACTAAATTGCAGTACTCGTCGATATATCATTCTTGAATCTCACGAATTTGGGTCTTTTACTTACAAAACGTATTTTCTTGTGACGTATTTTATTGTTGAAGAATGAATGTTGCCTGTTTTTTAATTTTAAAGTCGTTTGTTTGTGTCTCATTGACATACAACCGGACCCCCTTTTCTTTATATTTAAAAACATACTAGATGACATCAATACCAATTCGTTCTAAAAAAAATTTTTACACAAGATAAATTTAAAAAGATACTAAGTGAAAAAATTAGACAACCGCAACGGGTTAATCGCTTTTTAGTCCGAAAAAGATAATAGCCAACACATATATTGCAACTTTTAAAGCTAGTTAAAAATATTTTTTTATGTTTAAAGAACGTGCGATGATATGACAGAGGTGACCAATAACCTGGTCATAATATTATAAAAAATGTTTATCAAAACCTAACAAAGACGCAAGTAAAGAACGTTTAAGTAGTCTATATTAATCAAAACACAAAGGTTATTCCTGTACTAGTTTTTCGAATTATTAAATTTAGGCGTTGGGAACCTTTGGTGACCCCACAGTTTAAGAGTCATTCTCTGTAATCAACAAAGAATTTCAAAGAAAATAAGAAATGCGTACTCCTAGATTTTCTTCATTTTCATATCATGGGTTTGTCATGGTGCACTGACAACAAAAATAATAATAATTTCAAAAGTTGAAGTGTTGGTTGCCATGGAAACAAGTTACTTTGAATTTGCTCAAAAAACGTAAAAAATGCACGATAAAAAGTGCATTTTTTCCTGTTTTTACCACTTTTTTGTTACAGAATGGAAACATATATCCCCGGTTTTTCTTTTGCTATCAAACTATTATATATTAGTGTTTTAAAATATATTTGAAAGTTTAGAAAGTTCTTTCATCTAAAGTAGAAATTTTGAATTTTAAAATTGGAAGTTTTTCAAAAAATCAATATTTGCAAAAATTCACAAAATAACCCATTTTTATGGCTCCAAAAATTTGTTATCCAGATTTTGTGGCATAAACGAATATCACCATTAAGAAATATTGCATCCGAGGCATTCTTGACAAAAAATCTCAGAGGGTATATTTTT